>JAAGNO010022165.1:26987-41215 GCA_033439905.1 Ceryle rudis
TAACTGACCCTTATCCAGCCCGTCCCACCCAAACCAGTCTGGGATTCTCTTGAGAAAAGTCATTGGACTAACAAGGGCTTTTCTCATCATCCCATTGTGCTTCTCTATCTTGTCCTCCTTTCCCAGATCTCCTTCGTGTTCCCTGAACGCGACGGAGCCGAGTCACTCCAGCCATGTGCACTCTTCTCCGGCTACGTGGCTTTTGCTAAATTAGGGGGTCTGACCCCACAGGGTGCTGGGGGGGAGAAGATTGCCAGAGTGACAGGTCGTTTTCCTGGTGACATTAGCAAGGCGGGTTGTGCTGGTGAGCAGTTACTTAGCGCTCAGTTTTATTGGGCAGAGCCGTATTTAACGAGAGCGAGCTGTCAGGGGAGGGGTTGACCTCGTAACAACCATGAAATCAATCAATACGCAGAAGAGCTTTCTGGTGGGACGGGTGCTGTTTGGTTTAGAGCTACATGGAGGAATCTTACGTTGTGGAGAGGGGCAATGAATCTTTAAAAATAAAAATACATGAAGTCATGTCACGGGGGCTGGTAACACCGTTTTCTTCGTGCAAAGGAAAAGTTGATCAAATCTTTGATCTCCTGAGTGCCTCCAGAAGATAAAAGTGGATGAACTATAAATTCCCAGAAGGAAGGAGATGTGCTTTCCACTTGAGGCCTCACTAATATTGGTCTGGAATTAATTTGATGAACTTTCAAGTCCTTTCACACATGCGGCGAAAGACCAAAGTGATCCAAGCGTGGAAGCCGTGGCTGGAGGGAGGTTGCTCAGGCCCCTTCCATGGCTGTTTGAGTCCTGCTCGTCTCGGTACCAGTGGCGGGATGGCTTTGATGATTTATAAATGTCAAAGATAAGACGGTTCCTTTCCTGCATGTTTGGGTTTTGTTTTCTTTTAGGAAAATTTGCTTCTCTTTTGCTGTGAAAAAGGCGGTTTTGAGGCAGGTCAGAGCCGTTCCCGCGGGGCCAGGGGAAGGAGGTGGCTGTGCCCAGAGCACGGAGCCACAGGGGTGGGATGTGGGAGGCCACAAGCGGCGAAGCTGCTTCGGCGCCTCTTTTGTTTCTTGCAGGAAAACCCCGAGAACGCTCGCGTGCAATCGTGCAAAGCTATCGGCTGGATCCTGTCGCTTCCAACCGTGACTCGCAGGATTTCAAGGGCTCCTCCCTTGAGGGCTCCGGCTTCAGTCATCCCGCCCTCTCGTCAAGTTTTATGGTGGTGTTTGCTTAACGTTTGTTTGTGTCCCTCCACGCACAGCGCCCTGGAACCAATTAACCCAGCCGAGGTCATGTCCCGGGCCGCGGTGCCTGCCCAGCTCCGCTCTCAGCTCGCTGGCTATCCAGCCTTGCTCTGCATGGGTCACCCCGCCACGGGCAGCTGGCTTTAATGGGTGGCTGATGTCCCAGTCCTGAGGAGCACAGATCATCTTCCAAGCCGGCTTCCTGTCCCCGCCACCAAAACCCAACATTTGCACAGCTTTCAGAACGCGGGTTATTCCCTTTACGGCTCCGTCTTACGCCCTTCCTACCAGCTCCACCTGCCGCCTCCTTCCCTTCGGCCCACTCGACGCACGACCCTCTCCGACGTCTCTCGTTCATTTTTCTCTTTCCCCCCTCCTTCCTCTTTTTGTCCTGGTGTATTTACGCTGCCATGGAACCGCTGTTGCTCCCAGATTAACAAATCATTCCGGAGCTGGTAATGAGCAACAGTTGTGCTAAAAGGAACCATCAAGAATGTTAAATTAGTCCACTTTTAAATAAACTGTGTATGAAATGTTAGATCTCTATTCCCAGAGCACCAGTAAAAAACGCTGCTGGCTCTTTGCTCACAAAGCCAAAATATGGGAGTAGCATGGTTGTGACTACAGAGACAATTCCGTGCTCTGGAGGTTATAAATAATGACAGAGCATTTACAAAGCAGATGTCAATAGGACTCTTTAAAAAAACTTTGTTAAAAAAAAAAAAACAACAAAAAAAAACCCCAACCCAAAAAACAACACGACCCAACAAACTAGTTTCTTTTTCTCCTGCTTTCATCTCTGTTCCCAGTTAGATCCCCGCCGGGCTGCTTTCCTGGTTTGTTTGGTTTTTGCTCTTTGGTTTGGGGTTGGGTGGGTTTTTTGTGTGTGTGTTTGTGTTGGGTTTTTTCTTTTATTATTTTTTTCCTTCCTAGATATTTTTTTTTTTTTTTTTTTTCATATTGAGCTTGGTGAGAAACACAAGTGATTGTTATCCGTTCTTTGATTCGGAGCATGGCAGCTGGGAAGAGGCTGAGCAGATGGCTGTCCTTAAGCTGACAACAATTTGGTTCCTACTACTTTGGCAGTCCTTGCCGCCGAGGAAAGTCCTTGAGGAGCGCTCGCGGGTTTCAGCGCCGCAAACGGCTTCTCGGGGAAAGGAAAACGAAATTCGGGGGAGAGCAGAAGCTCGTCTCCATCCCTCCTTCTACCTGGAGCTTTGGAAGCGATGCGCCGACTACGCGGGTCCAGCGTTTCACCCTGTTAGGATTTGCTGGGTAGGTTTAGGGTGGGTTAGCAGGTAGTAGATGCCAGAGCCAGGCTGGGGTTCCCTGGCTCCCTCCATCCTCCCAGGCAGCCCCTGGTCCTGCAGGTGCCGGGTCTCAGCCGTCCCCCCTCCCACCCCGTCGGCACTGATGATGCAATACAGCTTTTTGTTGTTGTTGTTTGTTTGTTTTTATTTTTTAGATATCCAGATCACAATAGTGACTCTTCCTGCCGGCTTCCTCTCCTCTGGAAAGGGCAGGTTCGTCCCCCTGCCTCCAGAACAATGGGTCCCTTTGTGTCGGCCCCGTCCAATTCCCCAAAGCCGAGGCATTCCCAGAAACGCAGATGCATGTGGGGCGATAGAGCCTCATTGTGCTCCGAAACCATGGTGATGAGCACTCCCTAAATACAGAACATTTCCTGGACGCTGGAGCGCGGGAGAGCGGCCCGAAAGGGAAGGCTCACCACAAAGTGCTCGCACTTACCGGTTCACCCCCCTGAATTGCTCTGCCGTTGCCCCCAAAACGGGAGAAGGAGGGGATTAAGGTGGTGTTTGGATCTTTGCGGACATTCGCCACCCCTCTCCTGGGACGTTGCCGTCGGGATTTGTTGCTACTGAGGTAAAAATCAAGAGCACAGCTCATTCCCAGATCCTTACCTGCGGGTGACGCCTACGCTCGTGATATCCGTGTAAGGTCTGAGACCTCGGGCACTTCTCAGCCGTGAAGATAGTCTGATAAATAGAGAGGTAACTTATTTCAGCCCACGGTCCTGTCTCTGCACTCATTTCTAACCGATGTTTCCACTGTGACTGGTCCACAGAAGCTTTGCAACTGGGTAAAAACCCCAGAATGATGTTCGGGTTCCTGGTTTCAGCTCTGTCACTGCACTGGTAGGTCAGTAGCATGTCACTCCTGGAAACAAGCAAAGGTGCAGGTGATACTAGAGGGGATCTTCTTCCTCTAGGTAGAACTTTTAAGAGAATATATTTTGAGACAGCTGAAACATTTTCAGCGTATCTTTGGTTCAAACTAACCTGAATTCACTTTTTTTAATACTGAAATTGCTTTGGGGTCACGTCCTCTGCAGTGTCCTCTGGGGATCTTTGCTGGAGTCTGTCTTGGGAAGCTTTGGGCGGCTGTTTGTCACCCAGCAGCAGGCTGTGGTGCATACCCAAGCAAGTTATAATTTGAGGGAAGCTCCACGGAGCCGGAGCGTGCTGGGAAAGCATCAGTGGCAGAAAGGAACGAGGGTCTGAAAGCTGATGGAGCCCGGAATTCTTTGCTGAACTCTGGTACATTGCCACCCTGACGGGATACTAAATATTCAAAGGAATTAACTTGCTGGGAGAGGTACAAGCCGCATGGTGGCCGTGATGGGGAATCGTTCCAGGTCACAGTGGGCAATGTGTTCTGATCCATACACAGCCTCAGGTTACCTCCTGTCTTCTTCACCAGCCCTTCCAGTTGTGGTCTGGATTGTTCCAAAAGAAACCCCACTTTATTCTCCTTACTATTTCTAAAGCCGTGGTTAGGTGCCGTTGATTTGTTCCATGCCCAGAGCTGCTTTGGGGTGTGTTTGTCCTTCCCTGGTACCTCCCGCCTGGTTCTGATAAGGTGGTAGGGTGGCCGCTGGAAGATTTGGAGATGCTGAGGATGCTCAGAAGCCTAAGAAGGAATTCTCTGGTGGGAATCCCACTTTGGCTATGTTTTCAGATACTTGTGCTGATTCCAGTTTGGGGGGGGATTTCAGAGCCGTGCTGATGGATCCTCAGCGTGTAGCTCACAGTGTGTGCTTCGGCAGGCTGCGCTGGAACGGGACTTGGAGGCTTGCTTTTTTTTCCAGCTGCATGTTAAACGGGGACCAACGTTATGAGAAGTGACTGGTGATTCTGTATGAATTGCCCTTCTGAAAGCTGGGGCTTTTCGGAGCGCCTCGGGTCAAACACTGAAGTTGAGGCATCTCAGATAGTTTCTTCTGTTACAAAACACGGCCAGGACTAAGGAGAGGAGAACAGATGTTCCAGCCAGGCAGGAATGCGATTGCATCTGAACTCTGTGTGCATCTGAACTATGGATGCCACGCACCGAGCTCTGGAAATGCTGAACTCAACGAGTAGCTGGTGATTCCGTTCCCACAGTATCAGAGGCTCTATTGTCTGTCTGTCTTGCTGAAGAATTTGCAGCTGAGCTTTCATTTCTGTGAATAAACTGGCTCCTCTGGCCACGTCCACGCAGTATTTTGCAGGCAGACGCCAGGTTGCTTAGCACGTGCTCCAGTCCCCTCTGGTCGCAGATCTGCTCCGGCACCAAAGCTGAGGAGCTGGTGCTGAGCTGGAGCACGTACACCTTCCCGACGGCCAGGTCTGGCAGTCCAGGCTCAGGGTCTTGCTGCAGCACCCATGGGCGATCTGCCTTCTGCACATCTGGGGTGAAATAAGCTTATTTTTGTGTTGAGGGGAGGCCAGGGTGGGACTGAATAGCCAAAGCTGGAGCTGCTGTGCTGGTGGTGGGAATTGTGACGTGGTCTTTAGCGGTCTTCAGTTGTAACCTCATGAAAAATCCACGTGGTTATAGTGGACCAGATTCATCAACCATAAGAAAAGTTGCCCAAAGCTGAAGAACACTGCCACTGGGAAACTCTCTGGGGAAGAAGCTGTGAAGGAGGCAGAGCAGTCACAGGTTTTCATTAGGGCTTTGTTGGCCGCGATGTGTTGAGATGTTTCTGGGTTTGCAACCGATCTCGTTAACACGAGCTGGATTTGGTGAAGTCCATTAATCTGTTTGAAGCGCTGTGAACGGATAAACTCAAGAGCTGGCCGAGCCAGGCAACACTTGGCTGTGTCGTGACTTGGCTTTGGCTTCCCAAAGAGTGGTGGGATCACTCTTGGGTTACCCTCAGACCCCTTTTCAGATACATACAGCTCTAAGTACGCGTCTGTGGACACAGATCCACCTTTGGCTGTGGGTCCCATGCTATTCCGTGCGATTAACCCATCAGGTTACAGACTGCTCTTCAGCGCCGCGGAGAGTTTCCATCCAGTCAGGCAGGATTACGTACGGAAGGAAGGAAAACATGTAAAGTTCTGCAGGGACAAGAGAGTCGACGAGACTCCCTCCCACCTGCCCTCGATTCCTTGCCGACGGCTGCGGTGGGGACGAGCGTGTTTAAAACATCCAGCGATTTCAGCGAGCTTTTGGTACGCTCAGTTAAAACCTTGCTGCAGCCACCACTTGGGAATCGTTTCTACTGGAATTCATGACATATGTTAGTTGTTTATCTTAGTGGGATATGACTTAAAAATGTCAGAATGTTTTGTGTTAAGCAACAACCGAATAAAACAAACAAAATAAAAACACAGCTGTAACACTATGCTTTAAATTGTCGAATTCAAATATGTGGTATTGATAAAGTAAGCAATAGGGTGCAGTGGTGTATAGAAAATAAGCCTCGCGAGTCCAGCCAGCAAGCCAAAAAAAGCCTTGAGATACTCAAATTAGAACGAGTAACGTTGTTTGTCGGCTCCGCTGTAAAGAGCCAGCGCTTGGAATCCAACCTAAGTGCCCGAAGGAGAACAAAAGGCACGGCATATTCTTCTTCCGTAGCCAGCGAGAGTGCGGAAAGTGAAATATGATGGCCACAGGTTCTGGTGTGAACCCCAGGAACTTGGCTGGGACTGATTATGTGGGAGCGGAGTTAAGAAGGGCGGAGATTTATGTTCGATTGGGTTTTTGTGTTTTGGAGGAGGCAGCGCAATATTAGTTTGCCAGCAACAGTGGCTCTGCAGTTAATTGGGAGCAGGGTTTGCCTTTGTTCACGAGCACACTTGCTCTGTGGTGAGCTTGCACCTACTCGGTGGAGACAGGGTTTGGTTTTTCAGGAGCCTTCATGGTGTCAGTAGGCTCTCCTGGTGCCTTGCCACCAATCCCCAACTGGATCTGGATGGGATTGAGGAGGTAAATCAGCTTGGTTGCTCTTCATGCCGTGATGAGTATTCTTGGTGCAGTGAGTAAGGATGCCTCTGCCTTCCTTGAGAGAGCAGGGAGGAGTGATTTTCAGCAGAGCTCTGTCTGCTGGAGAAGCAAAGCTGAGGCTGTGGAGTAGCGTAGGGTGGAGGGGACCCTGGGAGGTGACTGTGTCCAGCCCTCTTCCCCAAAGCGACACCAACGTCGGGACAGAGGTGACAGACTTGTAAAGGATGGTTGCTGTTCCAGCCTGGTTCTTCTACAGCCCTGCATCCGTGGTGTTCCTCATGCCAGAAAGCCCTTAGGAGATACCCAGGGCTGGTGGGTCTCTGTATGCTCCAGCACAGGTCCCATCAAAGAGCAGCCGATGTCCTACAAGTCTCACCATCCTTTTTAAGGAGGAAAAACCTCATAAATGCATGAGAGCAATTGCACTCCTCCTGCTCCTTCCCTCCTCTCCAGCTGGGGTGGAGGGTGGTTGCCCAGCCAGGCACCTTTACCCGGACCAGTGAAACAGGGTGTCGACTGGTGGTCTCTTAGGTCTGTTTCTTTTGCTCACACTTCAGTTCTGATCAGCTTGAGCTGCAGTAACGAAAGAGTTTATTTTTTTCCTTTAATATGATTAAAGATCAGTATAAAGCCCATCACAACCTACTGTTGCCGTTGGCCAGTATCTCTGTATGTTTGCGTTTAACTGTCCTCCTGTTCCTTATGAGCTTGACCAATTTATTCCCTGGTGTGAAGACTTCTGGTTTTTAATCATCAAACCAGGCAAAAATCTCTCTTGGTTTTATTGGCGGGAGGAAAACAAACCGATTTTGACAACAACAGAAAAAAAACCTGTTACGTGATGAGATCTGACATGGTCTGAAGCTGTCTGAGGAAGAGAGTCTGTGGCTCTCTGGCATCGTGTCACGCCAGGGACTGGAGAGATGGGGCAGGGATGAGCTGTGACTTCTCTCCGTTTGTTTTCAGACCGATAGGCTCAAACTGGGGTCTGGTGTAGGGGATCAGAGGAACGGGGAGGGAGCAGGCTACTGATCCATGGAGCTCCCTGAGCAGCATCCGATCATCTGGATGACACATGGGTGTAGGCTTGTCCTTTGACGGATTGCTCACAGGAGAAGAGCAGTGAGGCAGCAGAAGGCTGCTCTCATACCTAACTCACCACAAGAAAAACTCTTCTCAGCCTTTGGTGTGGATGCACAAGCTCTTCTCAGACCCCCTGGCCAAGCAGCATAGTGTTCCAGAAGTGTTGGGGTTGACCTCGGTGCAGGCTGCTTCCCCTGGAGACGTGTGAGAAGTCTGTAAGAGAGATGAAGAATAGCCTCAAAAAATGGATGTAGCCAAGGGAGTGCCTCAAAAGAGTACGAGTTGAGCTGCAAACTCTTCTTGATCTCCCAGGCTGGAGGAGACTGGCTTTGGGGTGGGGTATTAGAAGACGTGTCAGCTACAGACTGGCTCTGGGCTCGGGGATTTAGCAGCCTATAACTCCAGAATGTGACAGGGCTACCCCTAAGCAAAGACTTCTGCAGTTTTAGGGCCTGTGTTTCTGTTGTGCCCAGAGTTTCAGTGCAGTGAAGGTAGAGCTGTGGGCTGGGAGGTCCTCCTTGGTGTTGCTGGGGAAGGACAGTGCTGCTAGGGGAAGGGCAAGGAGGGAACGCTGGGGGGATGCTGTCATGGAGCATCTGGACTTCAGACCTAAACAGAAAAAAAAAAAAGACAATTTAGGGTGGACCATGTCCACAGGTGAAATTTGAAGAGTTTAAAGCAAATGGCAACAAAAGCAGAGAGAGAAGCAGCGGTGGTGGTCGAGGACAAACGGGCTGGCCGTGGGCTCTGCCTTGCAGACCGGTATCTCCAGCAGCACTGCTTCTTCCTTCCCCCACTTTGTACAGTGAGCTGCCCCCTCTGCGGTGTAATATCCTCGCTGTATATTCTGATTTATCGGAAGTTAGGGCTCGCCTTGTACCGGGGACATCACAGCCCTAACTCAGATCCAGCCACCCTGCCTGTATCCTGTGGGCAGCATCTTTCCTCCACACTTAGCAGAAGACCTGCCCTCCTCAGCCCACCCCCAGAAGAGCACTCCTGGCAAAGCACGCCAGAAGTTTTTGAGCGGTGCACGATGTGTTTTATTTCTGGGATGCTTTCCTAGATCTAGAATTTATTCTCCAAATATTCCAGAGGAGTAATAGCAGCGCTGCCCTTCGAGATCCGTCACCTTTTTCTCTGGGTTCGGTGGAGAAGCACTTGCTTTTTCAGGGAAAGGAAAAAATTAATCTTGTTTCAGTATTTGTACCACTGACTGATATTCCAGTAGGGTCCAAGAAGCTTTCATCTGGATAGACCAAATTTCCTGAAAATGTTGAAAACATATTGGTTCCAAACCTCCCCCAAACCCACGTGTTCTAGATTAAGCATGTGTTTGGGAGCTAACAGCCTTCTTTCCCCAGCTCCACCATAGTCTGGCATTAATAACAACGCGCTTAAAAATATCTGAAGAGCTTTGCATATCTCATAGCCATGTGAACGGAGGAAATATCATTATGCCAGTTCTGTAAAGGAGACAACTGGGTTTCGGGGGGTTGACCAAAGGGGAGGGTTTTGATCGTATTCGTCGGGACACTTGGCTATCAAAAGGAGGCAGTAGATTCTTCGTGGCTTGAGAGCTCAAGGAAGACTTGAGGTTTTCTTCCCACCTTCAGAGATAGTGGGATTGGTGGGAGGCTTAATGGGTAGGACGTCTTTTAATAGTTATCATCATAGTGGTTCCTTCTGGTCTTGGTGTCTGTGAGAGTTGACAGGACCGGTGAATTCCCAGGCACGGGTCAGGAACAGTAAAATTTTACTAGCTGCTTTGCCCCATTTTTTTCAGGAAGCCCCAAGTGGCAGAGAACTCCCTTCCTGGGGAGATGGAAGCTTGCACAGCTGGAGGGCGCTCGGTGGTCAGAGCTTTCTGTGAGAGGTGGAAACACCCTGCGTGGTTGGGTTGGATGGTTAGCAGGACTCAAGCCCTGGGACACTCATCTGCTGTACTACAGAGCCTGGTCGTCCTGCTCGGCTTCTGTTTGTTCTCCCTGAATAAGGGTATTACAACTCATGTCCAGGAGCTCATTTCAGATTCTGTGAGCTGTCTATTCTCCAGAAGCTGGTGGATTTGGGCAGCGTTCAGAGCTTTGTCTGAGATTTAGCAAGTGGCCTCTTTGTGAAACCAGATGGTTAGCAGGGTTCGGGAAAATACTTCACACAAATTTCCATAGCTGTTGAGAACAGTGATCATTAAACCTGCTATTCTTCTTCCAACTGCAGCCAGAAGCTCATACTTCAAAGAAAAAGCTGCTTTTTTGTTTGGGTTTGGGGTTTTGTTTTTTTGTTGTTTTTTTTTTTTTTAATGCACAAAGACAATATAGTTTGGGAATTGTGCATATTGCACAAGTCACACAGAGCTCCCCGCTTCTCTTTTTGTCTTCAAAATCAGATGCTCATCTCGAAAGTAGCCTTGGACTTCATGATTTCGGGTCACCTTATCCTTGTTTTATGAATGAGTGATGAGAAGTGATGTGGAAGACACTAACATCTGATTAATCCTCAAGATTTTGTCTCTGGTTCTGTTTGTAGCCCGGGATGAGGGTCACTTCTCGGTACCTCCATCTTCTCATCCCTGGGGGTCAGGGCGGTGATGGCGATGGCTCCGTTGTGTTATCTGCTCGAACATGGTAGTGGTGCTCGTTGACTTTGTTCTGCTCTCGGCCACTGAGAATTTGAGAAGGTTCAGCAGCCCTCCTAGGTACCCTTTGTTTGATTTCTCTACCGGTCAACCTTTTGTAGGTTTTTATATAAAATAAGCCTAATTACAAAGCTCTGTTCCCACCAATAAACCCGGTTTGAACTGTTTCGCAGGAATTTAAACTATTTCTTGTTAATCCACACACACAGCGAATAAGCGAACGCAGGGGTTGGTTTTGAGGGGTTTTTTTTAATATACTATTTATATCAGCATATGTCCTAAAGAAGTTTTTTGATATTTTTGTATTTATAGTAAATCCCAGCAGCGTGTAGCGTGCAAGAAAGAAAAATCAAGGGGGGAAAAGTAAACTCTATCAATCTTTATAAGAGAAAACATGTCATATGTAATATCCTCGAGTTGCATCACCATCTGGTTGGGGTTTTTTTTTCTGAAGCCCTTGGAAATGAGCCAGCAGATGCTGGGGCTGCAGGAGCTGGGGGCTAGAACCTGCTCCCTGAAGCACGGTTAGATGTCTTCTGCTGCTTGCTGGGCCACAGCTGTGGTTTACACCACAGAAAATAAATAAATAAAGAAATAAAACACTCATCTATTGCAAATATTTTGAAGTGAGAAGCTCTCATCTGAACTGACTCATCGCTCAAACCCGTGGCCATAGTGCTTCTGCTAGAAGTAGTGACTTGGCATTGCGTGGAGCCTTCCCCTGGCAGGTGCCCAGCTGGATGGCTCTGCGGGCAGGCGGCTTCCAGGGTGGCTCTTCTCTTTGGGCTGGGGTTTGGGGTTTTTTTTGTTACCATTCCGAGCTGACTTTTCCTCCTTCTACCTTTCCCTCAGAGTTCACCCCTCTTGCTGCTTGTCTATTCCCTTCTTTCCTGTTACCAGTCCCTTTTATTTTCCCAACAGATGTGGAAAATAAGCTCTGGGAGAAGTCTAGGTCTCCAGCGCTGCTCACAGCTGGGTCTTCCAACAGCCCAGCGCGCAGCCTTGCTGCTCCAACACCTTTGCTGGGTAAATCCCATCCTGCGATGAAGAACTCGTCCGGCAGATGGTGGAGCTGGCCTGAGTGGTTACAGCAGGAGTCAGTGGGTTTCTCCTGCAGGGAAGAGGTGACAAAGTTTGGAAGTAGGTTAGGTAGCTAACTTCAACCGTTCAAGTCAGGCCAGCAGCCTGCTGCAGAGCTTAGTAGCTGTGGCGTTAAATAGTTAGGCAAAAAATAACTGCACCACTTTCCAGAGGGACTGATGAACTTTTGAGAGACTTTAAAGCAGCGACCCGTGACACTGGAGCCGGAAGACCCCCTCCAAACCTGTGCTTCTCCTTCAGGAGCTGAGAAGAAGCCTTCTCATTCCCAGCTTAATGGTCTTGGGGAGCAATTTGAACACAGGAGGAGGTGCCAGCACTGTCTTTTAAGCCCTAGCAGGCCTTCTCCCTGCATGTCCATCCCTGTAGCCTTTCCCAGCAGTGCTCTCACCCCTTTCCCAGCTTTGACAGCCAACCAGGCGAGCTCTGTTTGACCACTTGACCTTCCCATGAGCCCTTCTGTGAAATCGTTCTCCTTTAAGTTCATCCTTCTACACGTAGGTGATCAGGATGGACTGCATTACTCCTGGGGTTTTCACCCCCCACCCCCACTGAGTGGCACCGTGGCTGCCGGAGGTGTTTCCACCCATCCCTTTTACCATTGTGCTTCTGCCTTTCCTGGCTGCAGTGCGGCACCTGCGGACGTGGTCCTCCGCAGCTCCGTCAGACAGCTCCACCACCCAGCAAAGTTTATTATTCCCTAGGTATATATAATTTACAGGACTATACGTTTTTGTCTGACCAAATCTCATTCCATGCTTCTTATCCTTCAAAGCCATCCAGCTTGTCCCCTCTGATAGCCCCGTCCTCTTCTGCTCTTGTCAACTTTCCTTCCTCTGCAAAAGCAAAGCTAAAATGAGAGGTCGCATAGAGCTGACAGCTCCTTTGAGGAGGGCTTCAGAGCGTAAGCATAAACTTCATTTCAGATGAAAGACGGGAAATGTAGAAGGGGACGGACATCCCCAGGTCTGGGGTCTGGTTTGACCTCAAACACGAGCAGAGAGGGTGCAGAAAGGAACCAGAAGATAGGTGAGATTGGCGGGAAGATGTACAAAAATGGAGCACGAGCACGTCTGGAGAAAAATAGCCCTGCTTGGGTAGCTGGCGTGTTTAATGCCAACACTCCAGACCACGAGCTTCATCTCTAGGACATTCCTAACAGATACTCAAAGGAATTCAGGAGGAACCTCAGAGGTGATGACAGAAAAGGGCCGATAAAGCCAACTTGAGGTTATTTTTATAGGGATGGGAGAAGAGGTGGTGACTGGTTGGGTTGCTCAGATCCCACCGGGTCTGGAACAAATCCTCAGGTGTGCTGTGGACCAGCCCCTGCCCGCAGAGAGGAGAGCGGTAGCAGACGACTTCAATCAGTGGAGAATTCTTCACGTCAAACCAGTTTCCTTCTGCAAGAAGATGGCGGGTCTGGTGGGCTTCAGAGCAGCAGTAGGTGTCCTGTAGCTTGGGATTATACAAGGCTTTGGATACTGGAGGGGAACATCATGGATGTGCCTGTAATTTGACTCTTGGAGCGAACAAAAAAGTGCTTTCTCCTAGACCTTCCTTGGAATCACGTCATCTAATGGCCTCTGTGAAACCACACTAAGTAAACGGGGGTCGTCTGAAGGGCTTTGAGGCTGGGAGCCTCTCTGCAGGAGGAGTGGGGTGGTGAGGCGAGATGAACAGTGCAGAAGACTCTAGGAAAGGCTTCTGCTTGCCTAGCGTGAGGTAGGTATTTAACCTGCTCCACCCCTTAACAGATAACCCGCGGGTCGTGTGTGTCCAACCACTCCAGCATTTACCAGGCTTTTTGGCTTAAATGTTGGGGGGTGGCCTCAGAAAAGCGTGGCAGAAAGGGTGGGCGAAAGCATGAAGTGTTGGGACAGCGTTTATCAAGTGAAGGTTTCAAGCCTTGTGCCTCAGCACCTCAGCCTACCTCAAGGAAGAGCCGCTGAGTTTACCATTTTTGAGCAAAACCGAGGAACGTTCTGTCTCCTGGTGTATGGGATGAGCTGAAATTACCCCCTCCCCTCTGCTCCTACTGGGAGAGGAACAGATGCAAACCCCAGAGACCCAGAAGCTCCCAAGGCTAATAACACCACGTTGTTTTTTGTTGGCTGGATTTTTTTTCCTCTTTTTTTTTTTTTTTTTTTCATGTCAGAAGTATTTTTTTGTGTGTGTTTGTCGAAAGATTCACTTGCAGAGCCGTAACATCTCTCTCTGCCGTGCCTGGAACAGATGCGCGTGTTGTAATATAGACTGTGAACATTGACATCACATGTGGTTCTCATTCCGCCCATTCATCTTTGAAGCTAATTGGTTCCATCCAGTTCAAATGTGTCTGGCTCGCCGCAGCTATTTGTACTTTCACTCTGGTTATAGCGCTAATGGTGTGATATATATAACATGAAATAAACTCTCGTGACTCCGAGGCCTGAAGAGAGGCAGACACAGCACTCGCCTTTCGCTGGCTGGCTTGGGTTTGCTGGGTTGTTTTGTTGGTTTGGGTTTTGTTTTTTTTTAAATGATGTCCCCCAGACAATTTTTTTTTCTCTTCACTGAAAGTGTTCTTAACGAGCTGGTGCTGGTGGAGATCGCTGGTGGAGATTGACGGCGCGACTGCGGCTCGTTCTGCGTCACAGGGGCTCAGAAAATGCAAAAAGAGGAGCCTGTGTTTGACAAACAGAAGGTTTTGGGGTTCGTCTGCTGGTGGTGGACCTGGGGGTTGGCTTTGGCGTTGCTCCCTTGTGAAGGGTCCGGAGCACAGGTCTGGTGAGGAGCAGCTGAGGGACCTGGGCTTGTGGAGCCTGGAGAGAAGGAGGCTCAGGGGAGACCTTCTGGCTCTGACAGCTCCCGTCAGGAGGTTGGAGCCAGGGGGGGTCGGGCTCTGCTCCCAAGGGACAAGGGACAGCACAAGAGGAACCGGCCTCAAG
>JAAGNO010022167.1:0-18471 GCA_033439905.1 Ceryle rudis
CTGCCAGAAGTCCCCGAACGGCGTCCGCGTCTTCCCGCCGGCCGCCCCGCCGCCCTCCAGCTGGCGCTCGCGATAGAGGGACCAGAGCCCCACGTTGGGCAAGAAGACGAGGGCGGCCAGCACCAGCCCCACCGCCTGCAACAGCCGCTTCTGCTTCCGCCGCATCGGAGTCGCCGCCGGGGAGGAGGAAAACCGAGGAGGAGGAGTGAGGGGGCCCAGCACGGCCCGGCCGCCCCCGCCGCCGCCCTAAGGGAGCCCAACTTTCCCCGGCGCGCGCGGCGGCGGCAGCGGGCGGCAACTCCGGTACTTCCGCTCCGCTCAGCGCGCGGGGGAGGCGTGGCCTCGGCGGGCCCGCCCACCGCCTTCGGAGAGGGGCCTCGCCCCGTCGCTGCCTGTTAATGAGTCTCTCTCTAACGACTCTCGTAATGAGTCTCGAAGGACGCCAGGGCACCGCCGGGTGTCTGGGTGGGCGCCGCGGCAGAGGGCGGGGAGCGGGTTCCGGACCGGCCGTCGGTGGGGGAAACCACGGTGCTTAATTGCTCCAGAGAGGCTCTGCAATTAGCAGCCCGGCGGCACCAACCGCGGCCATTCAGCCACGGCCCCCTACGGCAGAAACTGGCCCGGCGCTGCGGGGCGAACAGGCGCTCGGCGCTGGGTAACGCTCTCCACAAATAAATACAAGCGGTTGGCAAAGCATGGAGCACGCTGGCGGAGCGGGACAGGGCCGGCACCGGAGGAGACCGACGACAGTGACAAGGCTGCTGTACAGAGCGCTCCGTGGCTGGAAGTGCTCGCGGTCCATCGGCCTTACTGACGGGCAGGATTGCAATCAACTCCCCAGTGATCACAGAATCACAGAATCATTTACGTTGGAAAAGACTTTTAAGATCAAATGTAAATGGCTCCCGTTAAATAGGAATGCTCTGTATTTTGGTACCAATTAAGTGGCTCCTACTGTACCATAAACTAGATAATTTATAGGCTTGGGATGGTGTGGGGTTTTTTACAAAACAACAGTGGTACAGTTTTTCCAAAAATGAAGAGTGGATTCATATCTTAAATGAAGAGCAAACAGCCCTCATGGTGAGGAAGATGCCCTAGCAGGAGCTCGGCTAATGTCAGCAGCAAAGCTGTGACATCCGGTGCCTTGCTGTGGGGACTGGTAAAATAAATATTATGTTTCTTCCAATGTAAACCCCCACAGCGAAATTTTTTATTTCCTAGAACAACAACAACAAGTCTATGAAAACTATTATACACCTCAGCATTTGCAGTTCTTGCTACTCTTGCCCCACACCACCAAGTGGATTTAAACTTTAAATAAACTTCCATAACCCACTAGATGGCATCTTCCAGCAGATTTCAGTGCCTGCTGTGAGAGACAAATTTTATCAAGGAAAGCATTTAATTTAGAGAGCAGGTTACAGTTCCTAAGTCTAACTACATGGTAAAGCAGCTTGTACTTTAATTATCAATGAGAATTTGTCGCCAGCTGATTTCTGTACTAGACATGTTAATGCTTCCATTGTTCTTCCGTGGGTGGAGAAGATACTGACCCATGAAATCCCTTTGCTTCTCCCTTTAGAGCAAAATGTATTCCGTTTATCATCACTGAATCACCTCCAGCAGCACAGAGACTTTGGCCACCACTGAATAATGCACAACTGCTAAAATTGTACAACAATAAAACTCCATACATATTAGCTGGTACTGTGAGAATCTAGGCTGAAAAGCTATGATACCTCAATACCTCAGTTTTAATACTGCAGTGTCAGGATACTGCCATATGGACCCTTAGAATAACATCCACATCCCCTTGCTTCTGCAAGAGCTCTTCAAAAAGTGGTTGTGAAATAGCAGGTGGTTTTGTAGGTATGCACACAGGATTACAGTCTGCCCTTGGCAGAACATTCCCATTTATATAAAGAAATGGCAGCCACAAAGTTTGAGAGTTAATTAAAACAAAGCTACTCGCTGGCTTGACATATGTTTAAATTTAGGATTGTGAGTGTGCATGCTAAATTAAATGTTTGCCTCATAAATTGACTTCAGCGGAGTTGCACAAGTTTTAACTGTGAAAAGAATATGGGTAGTGCTGCAGGTGGATCAGTATTTTGTATATGAGAGCATTCTGAACAACCAAAACCTCTGAAGACCCTCATAAGAATTAAAGCCTGTTCCTCAGTGATCACACCGGAAACGGATGCTTCAGGTCTTTCCTCCTCGCTTTAAGATAGAGTGAATCCTGTTGGTTACCACATAAAATAATTTATACCCCATGCAGCTGCCTCAGTCCCAAATAAATAAATGTGATTCTTCTATTAAAGTTTCAGCATTTCTCCCTCTCCTCTTTCTCTTGAAGTGTTTTGGTGGTGACAGAGCTCTGATTTTGGCCTGTGGGATGCAATGCCTTGGGGATTAATTTGGCACATGCAAAATAAACATGGATTTATCTTTTTGAGAAAGACGAAAGCCTATGGCTGTTAAGTGTCTAACAGGAAAGGGAAATGGTGTACCTTCCCCAGGCATCTTTTCAAAACAAATATAGGATAAATTAATAGCAGCTCAATCCCCATTTGGAAGCACTCTTTGCTAGTGAGCTGAGTTGCCTTGTTTGCAGCTCATGTGTTGAGATGCCCTGAGGCAGAGTGCAGAAAAAGTGGGCACTGGCATCATGAAGCCTTGGATGAAGGATGTGGAGCAGTGGTGACCAGGGGGACTTAGTCAGCAGATGCTAATGGGAATGCATGTGACAGGAGGTCCTGGGTTAAAACTCACAGATGGTACAACAGCATGGAAATGAGAGGGCAAAGAGATAGGGAATCAGTGTTGTCCTGATTTCTGGTGGCCTTTGGCTGCAGATCCTCAGGGCAAAGACTGACTCATGTGAAAGGCAGATTCTGACCTTGGGACTCCTGCAGGGGTGGGTAACGGAAAGCAGTGGGTTCTCTCCATACCTACGAGAGACCTAAATGGTTATGGGATCCCCTCCTCTTCTGCTAAGTGGTCATGAGTGAGATGGTCATGAGTGAGACTAGACCTGGCTTTCCATGCCCTCAGCTGCTGTGCTAGCCTAGGGAGGGAAAATACTACTGGAGGAATGGCATATCTGCCTCTAATAACAAGGGGGAAATAGGGACCAAAATACTACCCAGGAACCAGTTAGGTTTTTCTCTCCGGTTCACAGATGCTGCAGATACACGTTACCATGATGGGGGATGGAGCAGGAAACTCCAGTCTATGTCTCTGTCCACACTGCCTTGTGTCAGACAGCAGCACTAGCAAGGAAAGTCAGCTCCTCCACTTGTCCTTTGGTGGGTTTTTGAATAGTTGTTTGTACACTGCTTATGCTTTCTCATTTCTGCAAATCTCTTTTTTAACCAGGAAGAGAAAATGAACAAAATAAAATAAAACTAAATGAACGAACCTCAGCTGTGGCTCTGTCACAACAGGACTTTTTTTTTTTTCCATGGCATTTCTTTATCCTCCAGTGTTTACGGGTTGAAGTTCAGCTCAAATCTCTTGTGGACAGAATTTATTAGTTGAGGGTTTTTTTCCCCCTTTTTCTTTCATAATGAAAGGCAGTGCCCAGGAACAGCTCACCCGTTGGCAGGAGCACAGCCCTTCCCCTGCTGCTCTGCAGGGAGGTGCCTGCTGGCAGGGCCCCCCACAGCCATCCTGCTGGGCTCCCCTGAAACCTAGAGTTGCTTCCAGCCGGCACTCAAGATGTTGTGAAACAATGCAATTGGTTGAATAGCTCAGAGAAGTGAGGATGATTACAGGCTTTTAAAAATAAATTGCAAGCCCTGACACTGTGGGAGGACATACAGCCCTCTCCCCATCCCTCCCAGGGATGAAGAGACAGCACCAACATCCGTGAATCCTTGTTGCCTGGATGGGAAGCAATTTAGGGAGTTAATCTGTGGTCTGACAGACCTGGGAATTTATCTGTGCATAGGACAGACCTATGCACATCTTTTAGCAGAAAAATAACTAAAATAAAGAGTTGCTTTTCTTCGGAACGTGCTTTTCCCCAGGAGTGACCTGAATCCATTGCCCACCTCTTGGCCAGGCTGCCCGCCTGGCAGGACCATTAGTAGTTGAGGAGAAAAAGTCCTTTCTGCACTTTGTAGGGACTGAACCTTGCAGGTCCCTGCTCTCCTCTCTGGGCTTCAGTGGTCAGCAAGAATTCTGCTTCTGCAGGAAAAGCCTTGTATGAAACCACATCAGGGGGCTTTAGTTCTAGCACTGTCTTCCCAAAGCAGCCCTGACAGTTTGTGAATAATTATCAGCAGGGTTCAGTTAGGGGATGAGGAGACAGAGGGTCTGTTCCTGGCCATCTACTCAAGTAACCTTATTTAAAAAAAAAAAAAAAAAAAAAAGAAAACCACAACTGTTGTTGCAGTCTTTCTGGCTGGAATAGGCAATGAGCCTTGTCTGCTCCCTCTGCTCTGAATTCAGAGCTGCTGCAATGAATCGGACTGATTCCAAGTCCGGCTGAGCCAGCCAGGCAGACTGCAGTCAAGATGCCCCCAAAACTCCCTGGCTCCTGCTTCTCTAAGCGCAGAGTGAATTTTGAAGCCAACATCTTCTGTGCTTCTCAAGGCATTTGGAAGCTCATGCTCTAATAATTAAGGCAGCTTTGAACATCTTAGCCTTCAGGCTCACTTGTCTGACTGTTTCCCGTAGCAGCCCTTAGTGCTTGGAACAGGTGCTGGCTTTTAAAATGAGCTCACCATGGGCTTGCATGGTTTTAGCAAGGAGGAACTTAAGGACATTCTCCAAGGCATATATGAGAGCAACACAGAGCTGATTTTGAGGGAGGTTTGCAGCTTTGCTGTGAACATGAGTAGTTTGTGCATCACTGGGCTGAACCTGGAGGAGGTGTCTGCTCTTCATCCATCTCACTGGATGCACTCAGGGGTGAGGGGTGCATCACTTGGGTCTGAGGCCTTCTTCAGGGTGGATCTGTAGTGGATCAAGAAAACTTATGTACTCAAGCTCTGCTTTAAAATGTTATTTGCTAAATGTGATAAACTCTGCTTGCACCATTAAAAATAATATTATGGAAAAGGGAAAGAAGAACAAAGATGCTTAACCCAGCACTAAAATATCTAGTGCTGAAGGTAGCCAGGAGAAATGGAAAAAAAAGCTGGTTATGAGAAAATTCAAGTGAAGTGCATAAAAACTTAAGCGATATGGATAATATCATCCCAAGTTACTGTGCTCAGCCCCACCAAGGGAAGAGGAGCAAGGACTATAAAACATAAATAGAGGAGAATCAAATTCAGAACAGATGTCAAGAAGCACCTTCCCAAGTGAAGAATCAAACAAAGCAGAGAATGACCTGCCAAGCAGGGCTGGAGCAGACATGCCGGGGCTTTCCAAGGTGAGATGTGTCTGTGGAGCACTAGCCTGGGGCTAAGCACAGAATGAAATGTGCTAAATGGCGTCTGTGGGATCCTGCCCTGCCTTCTGCATCTGACATAAAATCAGCTTCATGTTTTTTCGTACTGAAAAAAAATATATTACTGTCATCAGCAAGGGGAGCCTGGGCAGCCATTCTCATGGGAACCTCCTGCTTCTTCAGCCCTGTGGATCAAAAGCGAGAGATGTGCAGACTTGGAAGGGTCCAAACCACACAGCAGGTGCCCTTGTCATGGTGTGCCCACCCTTGGGAGATACTGGAATTGCTGTCACCCAAGCAGCGAGCCAGTGCAGGAGGTGTGCAGTGGGGGTTTCTCCCCAGGGCATGAATCTCCCCACCTTCCCCATGAATCCTGCTGGAGCACATCTTGCAGGCATTGATTTCTGCCACTGCCAGATGAGCATTTGGCGGGTGAAGTGGCTGCTAGCAGGTGTCTCAAGTGCCCGACTGGAGGGCACAGCCCTGAGCTTGCCCATGCTTAGCTGCTTTTCCAGCAAGGGGAAGGTTCTCCTTTCTTAAAATAGGTCCTCTCCAAGGGCTTTTGTGTTCAAAAGCCAGAAGGAAACCAAGTCCTTTGTCCTTTATTTTCTGTCTTTAAAAAGAAAGGCAGAAAAACAGTGTTTGAGATGCAGAAAACTAAGGCAGTTGAGGTGTGGAATGGGATGAGAGGATGAGATTGGGAGGGCAGGTGCCCACCAGCATAGTGGTGCTGACCCATGGTGATGCACTGGAAGAGCTGCAGGTTCTGTGCCACTAGGATCAAATTGCTCAGGCCCACGGGTTGAGTTGTACCAGGTGAGGTCACCACTTCTGCTGTGTCTCAAAGACATTGTCCTTTGTGTCTGCCAGGAGCTTCACACCTCCAGGATACTGTGTGGCTACAGGTAGCCATCAGTTAGTGATGGAGTTGTTCATCTGCTCAGTGTATTTTCACATTTTTTTATCTTTCAGAGATAAAATCGTATAGTAAAGCTGGAAGTGTGTATACCCTCCTGTTTCCTTTCTCCTGCCCAGTGTCCCCAGAGTTGCTTTTGTTCTTCCTATTGATTCAAAGTCTGCCAGTGCCTCTGGCCTCTGAGACACACAAAGATATGGTGTAAGGAATTGTACAGCTCCCCTCCCATAAGCTGAACCTTGTAGTTCAACTGAATTCCCATTATATTCCCATCTGATATATGGAAGTACTCAGACTATCTGGAGGTCAATGAAGAGACTATCATCTCTCTGGAAGGCCCTGTCCTGACAGGCATTTCTAACAGGCAGATGCTCCTTTAGAGGTGTTTCTTAGCTCTCACCCTCCTCCTCCTCCTTCCTCTCCTCCTGCCCATCAGCATCCCAGCTGGTCATGAGTCTCCTGGAGCAGTGAGGAACATCCTTAAGTGGCTGCATGCGTGAGAGGCAGTGATTTACCTGGGACCATCAGGAAACCTCACTGTGACAAGCTCTCAGTGCCAGCAACCTGCTTGCACTCCCCAGGCTCCTTCTGCAGGGAGGAGGGCATGGAGGCATCAGCACTGGCCTGGGGTGGGTGTAGGAAGGGAGGAGGGCAGATGCTGCCTTTGGAGGAAGCATGGGAAGCAAAACTCTACATGTCCCATACCCTTCTTGCTTAGAAGTTGAGTCTGCAGGGCTGACACCAGAGACATCCCAGGCTGTGGCTGTCGTATCACATCACTGTTACTGGTGTTGAGGATTCGTAATTCCGCAGCCCATGGATAAGACTTGAGCCTATTGAGCAAGGTGCTGTGCAGAGGTTTCTGCCTTATTCCCGGGGGGACAGCGGGATGAAAGTTAACTGGCAGCTTCTTTGAGAATGCTAATAACCATCATCTTGCAGTACATGGCACTGCAAGACAAGGCACTTCCCACGGGGTTCCCCCAGACTCTTCCTCCTGGGAAACACACCTAAAAGCTTCACAGGAATCAGGAAAATTCATCCTCCCAGGGGGACCTGAGGCTGAGTCCTCTCTGGTTTACAGAGAGGCAGCAGAGGGGAAAAACAACCACAATAGTCCCTTGGCCTGAGCTGTGTGATCATTCTCATGGAGGGGCAGGGTCAGAGGTGTGGTATCAGGGGTCCCCCTATTACCAAGATATAGGCAAAGGAGAGGTGTTCATGGTCTGCTGTGTCCCAGCATGCCCAGCTTCAAATCCAGTGTTTGTTTTGTTGGAAACTGCAAAAAAAAAAGGTCAGTTCTGGGGCTCCCAAATCTCAGCGTGGAGCTGACACATGGGTTTGCCTGGGAGAGTGAGGGAGGAACCGGGCGAAACAGAGTTCAGAGAGCAGTGTCTTGCTTTGCTGCTGGGCTGTCTGAGAAGGGAGAAGAGTTGCTGTGATTTATGAAGGTTCAAGAGCCACCCTGGGTCCCTGCCAGCTCCTGGCAGAGCCCCAGCACTGCACGCTTCTGCTGACACAGAGACAGAGAGATCAGCCCTTCCGTCCTTTGGAGGGTGTTTCACCTGATGCCAATGAAGCAGGACCTCATGAACACACAATAAATGTGTCCAGTGCTGGAGAATATATGCTCTCAGATGGGAAATCATGTTTCCCTGCTCCTCACTTAGGGATTGCTGAAGGGTGGACTGTCTTATGGATTTATATGGGCTGTTTCTCCACCCACCATCACGTCCAGCTCCCTCTTCCAGAAATAAATAAAGATAGATCAAGGAAGAGCAGCGTGACTGCACATGTTTCTAGAGAGATGTGTCAGAGCCACTTGCTCTCATAACTGTGTCTAACAGGGTATGCAATAAGCCTAATGAATCTCTGTCACTAACCCATGTGTGTGTCCTGGCTGAGTACATCTTCTGCCACCCTGAAGGCAGCTGACAAATAATGAAATTGGGACAAGCCTAGATTTGTTGTTGTTGGGTCTGCCAGCTCCTGCCACAGCGGCTGTCAGAGGGAGTGAGCCTTCTCCACACTGCCCTGCTCCCTGTGGCACTATCCCATCCTGGGCTGGGACAGGGCTGATTCCTCCCATGGGCACTGGGGACCATGTAGGAAAGGCTGTCTGCTTGCACGTTCATGGAAATGCTGACTGTGGGAGTAACTAATAGCAGTAATGGGCTGCAGGAGGGAATAACACTGGAAATGAGGTGGAGAGGTGGGAGAGACACAGGTGTGAAGGGGTGCCCTGGGGCACGGTGCGTAGGGTGTGTACCTCTGCCAACACATCAGTTCTTGAAAGAAAAATATGGTGACCACAGAGCTGGTTGGAAATGCTTCAAGAGATTTTTTTTCCCCGTTGGAGATTGCCATTTTGTTAAATCCCAGTTGTTTTGCCAAAGCAGATTTCAAGGACCCTGTGACATACCTCAGGCAGGTGATGGGTCCCAGCTTTCACCACAGCTCTGAGGCTGGAAGACCTCAGACCTCACATATGTGGTCAATCCTGGGGCTATTCCTATGGGAAGGAGGGGACAGCACAGAAAATACAACACACTGAAGCTGCAAAACCTACCACTGTTGTTGAGAGCTAAGCACAGAGCCAGGGAGGCATTCCTGGTGTCACACAGATGATGCATTCAAGATGTGCTGATGCACTGGTGCACTCCCAGACCCACAAGCACCTCTGCCCTCTGAGATGCTTTGATGGAAGCACTCAGTTACTTTACTTGCTGCCATTCTCTGATGGCTTTCCAGGATGGCCCATGTGCTCTGCTGGGCTGCAAGTAGGGAAAAGAGTGGGAGACATTGTCTGTCTGGTTAGAGCAGGCTGTGTCTGATGTGCGGCTGGAGACTGCAGGGACTCTTGGCACAGGGAGCCACCCCTGCCTGTGACATTTTCCCTGGCTAGCACATGTTTCAGGTTGGCCCAACAAGCTGAAGATGGCTTTTGAGCTTGCTAAAACCATGCACTTTCCCATCCTTCCTGCCTGCTAGAGTAATCACCCACCCTACCATGTGGTTCCATGGTAGAGGTGGACAGGACATCCCAGTCTGCAGGCAGACAACACGGAGAGAAGCAAGTCTGCTGATGTAGAGCCTGTGGGAGCATCTCTATGAGCATCTCTGCCAGTCTGGGCACAGCAATGTAAATGATCACTTGAGGGTTTCCCAGCACCAGGCTGGCATGTGGCAGAGACAGGGAACCAGTGACCTTCTTACCCAGCTGAGACAGCCAGTCTGGCTGGTGGCTAGGAGGGCTGGAGCTTGTTTCTCCAAGTCAAACGCCCTGCAGCAGTTCAGCTCTGCTAGAAATTATGTTTCTCAGCCTATCATAGGACTGATCTGTTACTTCCACTTCCTAAATTTGTGTCTCTTAGTGCCTGATTTTAGGTAAGCACAGAGGCAGGTGGCTGCTGGGCTTTGTGTACTGCTGCCCTTGAGCTGGTTCCATCTCCTTGGAGGCAAAGGCAGATGGAGGGGCAGGGAAACTTGGAGGAGAACCTGCAGAAACCCTAAGGGCTGTGCTGGTCTTAGAGAGTGTGGGTTGTACCTTATCTGGGTGAGATGAGATAACTGGAGACCACCTGGTGTTTCACAAGCTAAAGAGAGCCCAAGCTACCTCCTCTGCTGAAGCGGAAATTAATAGGCTAATTTACAGTACCCAAATGAGAGTACCACTGGGAAGACACAGCTCGTAGGTCTGGCAGAACCTTTGTCAGGAGGGAGCAAGGGGGGACTAGGCTTGGAAGGGAAGAGCCAGGTAAAAATAGTCTGAGCCATTCAAACCAAATAGCCCTAAGAGAAACTGAGATGTAAGAGAGATGGTGTTGTCTGACATGGGGGAGAATGTTCAAAGGAGCAGATTCCTCTTTTATGCTCCAAACAAGCCTTCTGCTCTGAACTTAGGTACAGTCTCATCAGCGTGGGATAAGTCAGAAGAAATCTGTATGCTGGTGGATGGATGGTGTGGCCCTTGAGCCACTTACAGGCAAGCTTCAGGGACTCCTGGTGCCTCTGCTTGCTGGCGAGGATATCAGCTGTATATTTAATACACACATCCTAAATGGGCTTTTTTTTTATAGACCTGAAAGAAGTGTGCTAATAACTTTCTCCTGCCCTTTTCTGAGGGCTCTTTGCAGAAGGGAAATGCTAGTAAGGCATTTTATAGGAGGGAAATGCTGGTATTTCCTTTTCAATGGGGTATCAAGGGACTCACTAATCCCTGTGCAGCTGTTCAGTGTAGACAGGCTGAAAAGGAGCCCTGGTGCCTGGCCCCTGGGCTCCTGCACCCAGAACCTGAGGGGAGCAGCCATAACTACATCCCTGGCCCAGGGCTGCTGGGCTGCCATCGCCTACCTGTGAGCCTTGGGGACTCTGTAGGTCCCTGAAACACTGTGGAGTGACTTAAGGGGGGATTCTGAAAGGAAGATAATTCTGCACAAGAGGAAAGAAATTAAAACAATAAAAAATGAGCTGACAACATTCCTTTGAGCTTCCACAGACATAAACCCTCTGTTCTACAGGCACCTAGGTGTCTCTCGTCAGCTTGCATTGGTTTGTTCCTCTGTAGTTGTGTGAAGAGAAAAGAAATGTCAAGGCAGAGAAGAAGGATAGAAGACTGCAAAAAGCTGTGAGCTGCCAGCGTGTTTTGAGATGCTTTATTCTGAATCAATATTGAACCGAAGAGGAATTATAAATCTAGCAGATTACAGCTGAAACAACGCCAGGGCATCTGTTTCCAGATATTCTTTTTTTTTATTTATTTTTTTTTTCCTACTGGCTAGAGCACCTGTTTTTACAAGAATCCACAGTAAAAGAGATATTAAAACAAAGGGGGGAAAGAAATAACAATGAACAGGAGATATATAGCAGACAAGGAGTAGCAGAGATGCAGGGCTGGAAAATAAATGGAAAAGAAGAGAAAGAACCTAACAACCAACAGTTTGTAACCAGCATCAGGCACTACAAAATCTGAAAGATATTTGTTTTACAGGACAGTGTTCCCCAGCTCCAGAATTGCACTCACTGATTTATGGCTCCTGGCAGCTGTTGCACAGGTTGAACTAAGAGCAACAGAGATAGAAAAGTGGAAAACACCCTTAGCAGTTGTCTGTTGTTTCCTAATGGAAGGAGATTTATTAGTAGGAAGCCAGTGAGGGTGTCTGGATGTAGTTGGAGGCAGATTCCCAGGTCCATTGCTCCCCATTTCTGGGATCAAATTAACCTTTGATGAAATTCAGATTGTAATTAAAGCAAAGGGCACAGAACTGAAGGCATTCATGTGGCTTAAAGCCTTACTGTGCTTCAGATGAGATGTCATCCCATCACAAGCATGCTCATGGACTGACTGAGGATGGAATCACATCAGAGTAAAGCACTGTGAGTCATGAAGCCTGTTACCACAGCTCCAGCTGGCCACCACAGCTCTCTGGGGGAGTGTGAACCTGCTCAGCTCAGACAAGCCCATCAGGTCATGGGGCCAGGATGGTGCTGGGGTGCCCAGTCTGTTCATCAATTTCCAGCAATCCATGCAGCCTTTTAGTTCCCCAAACCTTTCTTTAACTTAACGGATTTCTATAGAAACTATTCTAAGATAAAATTAACTAAAACCTGATGTCCCTCACATAGTTTGAACTTTCCCTACACACCACTCTTTCACAGTCTCTAGCTGTCCAAAAAATGGCTCACAAACCTTGAAAAACCATTTTATAACAACATTTCACAGGATTTATCCTGATGCCCCTCTACTTAAATGTCTCTGATGTTTGGGAGCTCCATCCTAGTATGGGGCAGATTGGAACCTGCATTCTGCATGGCTTGCGCTCTGCTGGCTCAGTGCTTTGCAAAAACCTAGAAATGCCTTGAGCAGGGAAGGTGCTGTCTAACACTGCATCCCATTCTTTCTCAGTCTCTGACATGTTTAGGTGCTGTGTTACAGCACACCCTGCATTATGTGCTTGTCTTGAAATCAAGAAAAGACCCCTTTTCCAACAGTAGCTTATGTCTGCAAGCAGAGGCTCATTTTTCTCTTGTTACTTTACCAACACCATTCACCAGGACTTGCAGAACTAAGAAGAGAATTTTGACTCATATCTGAGGTCACTTAGAAGCCAGAAAAGAACATCAGCTATCAATAATCCATTGTGCTTAACTTTCTGTACCGGGAATGACCCTTGTGTTCACAAACAGCACTTACCTGAGAAATACAGGGAGGCAGCAACGGCTGCAGCTGACAAAAAGCTACCCACTTGAGTTGCTGAGGATTTGACCTTGTGTTTTTCTGTGGGTTTATTGATTAATTTTGCAAAAATGCATTGTAAATAGGTTTATTCTAACAGTTATAACTGAGCTGATGAGAGCTTGGGAAAGGGAGACAGAAAGCAAGCTGAATAGAAATCAAGCCTGAAAGAAGATGCTCATGGAATGAATGCATCTCCTAGATGGTGGGAAAATGGAATTAATATTTCTCTCCCTGTACACCACACTCGTCATAACCATGCACACACGGATCATCTGGGCCTGGCTTTGCTTGCCCACGCTCGTGCCCACAGCCACAGCTCTGCTGCTTCTTCACCAAGAGCCAAGGCTGAGTGCTCCAGTGTGTCCCTGGAGGGTCCTGTAAGTGTGTAAGCTGTGTAAGTGTGTCCCCCTCCCTCCCTGTGGCAATGCCCTGTCTGAAAACCTGATTTTTAATGTCTCTTTAGCCTCAACCCTCTCCACTGAATAAGAAGCAGAATTATTTTCTTTCCCCTTTTTCTCTAGCTTGTGTCTTAAATTGCTAAATCTTCCATCTCTTCTAAAGCATCCAAGGAGTATGAAGAGCAATGGCCCTCCAGGCACTGCTGCAGCTCCAGGATGTGACCCAGTGAGAAATTATTCATGGGAATTTGCAGTCAACTCACAGATAGCTGCTGAGCAGGAAGGCAGCAATCTTCCCCTAATCCACAATTTGATGCAGATTATTCATTTGGTGCTTCTGAAGAGTTAATATACTTGGCTGGGACTGCATAGAAATGATGCCTACTTAATATGACAGAAAATAAATAGAATATGCTTTCGAAGGATGCATTGACTGAGCTGTCGTGCCTGATACTGGGGAGACAAGTGTCTACAAGCTTCAGCTTAATGTGGCATGGAAATGTATTGGGTTGTATTTATGCCCATATACAATACTTAACCAGCTATTGTGCTGATTAAATATTTAATTGGCTGTCTGTGAGGAGAAATGCACCATTAGTCTATAGGGAATTACACTGTTCCTTGTGCCTGATCTTAAATAAAATGTGTAATTCCTTGTCACTTAAGCATCATGTTAAGTGCCCATTAAGGAGATGTTTTCAAGGGAAAAAAACCAAAACTTTCCTGCTGGTGTTGCCTCGAATGGACACGAACTCGCCTCAGCACAGGCACAGCCCTTGGGGGCATTCTGGGGCTCAGGGGACAGTGGGGATGCTCAGCCTGTCCCCTGCCTGTCAATGCCAGTTGGGGCACAGAGCCAGGGAAGAGCTTTTGGGGTTCCTGTGCTGCTGAGTGGCTTTTGGAGGTGCTGGTTAAGGCAGACAGGTATTTCAACCCCTTTTCCCCTGGTCTTTTACAGTATGGATTGTCCAGGCACTGTAAGGGGAGAGAGAAATGCAGAAAGCCCATCAGGATGCTCCTAAAATACAGCTCCTTGCTGCAGCTTGGGGAAGGAAGTGGGCTTGGGCAGGGGCCATGACAGGAGTTTCTTTGCCTGATTTTGTTTGGGAATCTAAATTCAGTGAGGGGAAGAGGAGGAGGAAAAAGGAAGGAAGGCAGGCTTATGAAAGCAACTGTTTCTTCCCTTCCTCAGGGCTACCCTGGGGTACAGCAAAAGTAAAGTATGCAGAGCAGAGCTCGCTTACCTTGCAGACTGCACAGTGCTGAGTACAAGCACTGTGAGAGAAAAAACACAAATGTATTGAGTTTTATTCCCTATCATTATAATTTAATGAAAACTCTGGACTTTGTGATGCAAAAGCCAGTGTTTTGGGTTTTGGGTTTTTTTTTATTGGAAAAACTCCTTACTTTTAGAGCACAGCATCATGCCAATGACTTCCAGCAGCATGTACCCTGACGGCTGTGCAGCCTCTGCTGGCTGTGTGTCCAGAGAGTCCCCCTGCCACAGGCTTACATGGCACTTTGATTCATCCCAGCAATGAAGCTGCCATCTCTGTTGAATAACTAATCCTTCAGGAGCGTAATTATTTTTCCATTGACAATTTGGCATCCTTCGCCAACTGGCTCCTTCTCTTCAGCAAATTTTCATTCCCATGCACATGTGCCTGCTGCAGAAGCAGCTCCAGGGCAGCATCCTGACTTGCAGGGAGGTGTCCACTCTGTTTACTGCTTCAAAAGCACTGGCCAGCTATTTGGATTCAATAGCAAAAAAAAACCCCAAACCCTCAGAATAATGCAGTTTCATCTGCATCCCTAGAGCCAGCTCTGGGATGAGCTATCTGATAAGTGCAGCTCTTTGCTGCTCTCCCACGCTCCCTGTGCTCAGGGGGGTTTGACTCTACAATGAATGCTCCCAAGCTTCCCTTAACAGGGTTGACCTGAAGACACAACTATCCTGGGACAGATAACAAGGAGAGCCCTGCTAGGACTGGTGCAGTGAAGTCACAGTGTTAATTTTAGCCAGGATTCATGTCCTCGTTAGAAATGGGCAAAGCAAATGAGCATTCCCCTAGCTGGCACAGACAGGTTGGCTTGCCTGGCACTAAGGGTAGGGGCTTCATGCCTGTGATGTGCTGTGATGTCCACAAGCAGAGGCAGCTCCCATTGAAACCTCCCTGCAGCTTTATCCTCCTGGCTGCTCTGCTGTCCCCTCTTGGACAGTGCTGAGGCTGGGAATTCTTCAGGGTGTCCAGCCCTGAACCCTGTGCTGAAAGGAGTTGTCCCTGTGTTGGGAAATTCCCTAGGGACAACAGGGTCATGGGCATGAAGGACCAGGAGTCAGAGCTGCGTGTATCAAGGTCCATCCTCCCAGTGCTGGCCTGGAAAGCTGCTCTGCTGTGATGGAAGGGGAATACTTAAGTGCCAGCAACCAGGTCTGTCTCTGTCCTCTACTCTGCTTTGCTCTAGTGGCAGAGGACAGTGGGACCACGGGACATACATGGGGCTGGGACAATTTCAGCCTATGCTGTCTCAGACAACTCCCAAATCTGAGGCAGCGATGGTCCATAGGGAAGCTGGGGCTTCCTGGGTCACTCCACTCAACACAGACCAGCTAAAAGCCAGAATAACCAACTGGCTTTTGCTGCAAGCAGCTTCAGGACGAGGCACACAGCTGGGACTTCATGGTGCTTTTGAGTGTCTGAGACCGCAGTAGCTGTGCTATGAATGAGTAGCAGAGGGAGGGTCCTGCCTTCCACTTCCAGCAGTATCCCACTGCCATCACCCCCATCTCCATCTCTTGGCTCCCCTCCTGCTGTGCTGTGAGGTGTGACATCAAGTCAGAACTGCCACCAGCCCCATGGATACCAGTGTTGACACATTTGGGAGCATCAGGGAGATGTCAGCACATCTCTCTGGAGGTATCGCTTATTTCTGAAATACCCTGACACAAGTTGGGCTCCAGGACCTTGAGGGAGGTGGATGCAGATTGCCTTAGTCAGGTTGGTTGGGTTTTCTTTCTTTTTCTCCCTTTTATTTATTTTTTTTTTTTTCCTGGGTTTCACACCTCCCATCACTCCCTATTTTTGATAAACTGAGTCAACCCTAGGTTTGGCACTTGGAGTGGAAAGGTGATCCCACTCCATCAGCGAGGCACAGTCTACACACTGCTCCCCAGCCCACACTGGCTTTGCGTTGGCAGCTCCCAACCAGAACCCACTATAATACATTTTTGCCTCTATGGAGGTGGGGGTTAAAGGGCTGAGCATCTGAAACCTGCAGTGTGGAGCTGCAGTAGCCTCTGGAAGATGCAGAAGAGCATGGGGTGGGCAACCTGCTGGCTCTGCAGAACCCAGCCTTAAAACTGGGAAACCAGTGGGACATCCGCTGCTCTGGGCAGGGGATAAGGGCTAAGAGAGGTGAGAGGAAGAGTTTGGGGGGAACTGACATGAGGTCAAAAGCCCCTTCCTAGTCCAGGGGCACATCTGAGGGACCAGCTCCTGGGGGCTACATGCCTGTGTCAGGCCTTCCCAGTGCCAGAAGCATGACTGGCTTTCATGCCCTTTCTCCAACCTTGGTGGTTTAAGCCATGCAGGAAGTGTGTGGGTTCAACTCTATTTTGCTCAGCCACTGGCATCAAGATTAGCAGGACCCCATCGTCCCTGCCTCAGGTCTGATCCTGTCCTTTGCACCCTGGAAAGAGGGGGCAAGGAGAAGCATAAGGTTTTAGCTTTTCTTTAGAAAATTAATCACACTTTAATTACAATGAAACCTGGAGACATGGCAAAGGATTAAGTGGATTAACTCCAAAGTAATTTGTTATCAAATATTTATCCTTCTGGGAAGGGAGATGTAGCCTCAGAGATTCTGTGTTATCCATGCTGCCAGCCAAGGACGTGCTGTGTCCTTCTTGCCTCCCCCTGCCCCTATCCAGCCCCAACCACCTTGGTGCAGGCTTGAAATTCAGAGAAGGGTCCCTTGTACCCCAGGGTTCCTCATCGCCTGGGGATGGTCTTGAAGCTGGCTCTGTCAGGGCTTTGACTCTGCAAGCCCATGGCACTGCAGGAAGGGAGATATTGGTATCTTACTGGTGGTCTCTGGTCCATGAGGTGGCACAGTGGGGACAGCCAGCACTGCTCACTGGCTCTGGCAGAAGGACAGATGGTCCCAGCCCACTCCCTGCCAGCGCCTGGCTGCTGTTTGCATCTGCAGTGGTGGGGAAGGGTTTGGGGGGATGCAGTGGGCAACAGCTCCATTGCTACCAGAGGAGCCAGTGAGATGCGTGGTAAATCCAATTCAGCCTGAGCTCTTTATCCATTCTACAGACTGTGGGTTTAGTGCTTGGATGCTTCATTAACTAATAATAATGAGTCATTGTATTTGCCTTCTGGGCATTGTAAATGATCCAGTGTCAGGAGACCCCATGAGGATGTGGAATTGCAATGAAGCTGAAATGGTCTGATCCTCAGAGCTCAGATAAAACCAGTGCAGATGTCCCTTTGTGCTCCCCACCTGGGGACGTAGTCCTTGGGAGGGGATGGCTGCATGGATGGGGCCTCTCAGGGGTTCACAGACAGACAGATTAGTGACACTAGGATGCTCCTGCATGTGATGGACCTCTGTGATGTTTCCCTCTTCCCCTCCACTCATGTGCCTTGAACAGAAGCTATCCTCTCCATTACCTTCCTGTTGATAAAGGGACTTTTTTAGCCTGCACTGCTCTGCAAGCAGCAATTACAGTCCCTCTCCAGTGCTGCACCTCAAGATGATGTCCCAGCTGTTTCAGGACCACTGAGATTAGCACAACTTTGTATTTTCCTGTGAGGATAATTCCTCCTCCAGAGCAAAAGCAGAGTGATGTGCAGCATGCCAGAAATGTGCAGTCCCTGGCAAATAAGATATGCGTGTGCCAGTGGGGCAAGGCGAGTGGAGGGGCTGACAGCCGCTCACGGACAGACATCCTCTGACACCAGAGTTGCAGCCTGAATCCCTGGAAACAGCACCAGTTTGCAGCCCAGCTCCATGTGCAGAGAGGGAACATTCCCCTCCAGCCCCCGAAATCCCTCTATGCACCCAAGTGAGTGCTGGGGGAGCATTCCTCTGGCCTCGATAAACGGGCAGCCCTTTCCTCTGAGACAGGCACCCACAGTACTTAGTTTGCCTCCAAAATCTTCCACCAAGAAGCTACTGATTAAACCAAGGGGGGGAAAAAAAAGAAATCAAGGTTAAAGCAATAATGGAATCATGAAAGAAATGAAAAGGGGGAAACAAGCTAGTGGGCTGATAGTGCAAAGAGCAGGAGCTGAGCAGATGTTCATTTCAGCTCACACATCATCAAGGGGGACAGCAAGTGTGCCTTCTGCTGGGACAGGCAGCTGACAGGGGTCTTCTTCTGCCCCAGTAAACACCAGAAACTCCAACCCTTAAGAGCTTACTGTCTGGCAGAGCAGCAGTCCCTGCATGTGTCACCATGTGTGTGCCACAGCCGCAGGTTGCCAGCAGGGCCAGGAGTCTG
>JAAGNO010022167.1:18571-36747 GCA_033439905.1 Ceryle rudis
CAGGAGTCTGGGTGAGCCAGGGCCGTGCCCGGTGAGGGGCCCTGTGATGCTGTGAGCTGCTCGGGGACATTTCATCCTGGCCATATACCCTTTGCTCATAGGTGTCACATCAGTTTTGGGGGAACAGGACACCCTCCATTTCAGAGCTGGGGCCCCATAAAGCATGTGCTGGTGCAGCATGTGGTCACCTCTGCTACCCTGACTCATCACCCCACCATGGAATGAACCAGCTTCGTTTGACAAGACGTTGTTTTCTATAAAACATGTGGACTGGCATTAATTAGTTTTCTATCCTTTAATTCTTTATTAATTGCATCTTACATCAGCTTCTCTTTTATTTTGCCTAGGATTAGAGACAGGCTGAGCTGGCAGCACTGATCTGGGTCACCTCACATCCCCTCTCTGGGATCCAACTCACCTTTCCTCCCCCCTTTACCTCCTGCAGCATCCCTGGCTCTGGGCTTTGCTCCAGGACCAGTGATCACAGCTCTGGCAGGGCACAGAGCCGAAGCACCCCAGCCTACTGCTTCTCCAGTGTTTATTCCTGGCAGATGATATTTAATAAGGCCACATCATTAATGAACTACAAAGCACTTCAGCAGCCTGACATAAGACAAATATAGCTGCCTGCTCATTTGCAAATACCAAACAGAAACATTTGCTGCCTGTTTCTGCCTGTTATGTATCACCATTAGCAATTCTGTGATCTCTATTAAGCATTTGTCTGCAACAATAGAAATATAATTTTAAAAACTGGCTTCTTATTGCCCTTGTCCCTCCCAGGCATGGCTTTTCCCTGGCATTTTCATATTGTTTTTTGCATTCTCAACATTCCACATCTCTCATAACATAATGACTTCTATCTAGTTTTCCTTGGATATATATACACTTTCCCATTTTAATTGCTGCTTTTATTTCACCGCTGAATCGCATGAGCTTTAATCATTTCCTTCTCTGACTTTGTAGCCACCTAGTTTTTGATCCCTCTGTTTGACTCCAAAAGCTCCTTCCTAATTCCCAGCCATATATTTTTCCATCTGAGTGTCTCCCCTCGCAACCAGCCACAGCGAATGAGCCTTCCCAGGGATGCGATGGCTGTTTACATATTCTCCACTCTCTCGCTCCAGGCAGGTTTATTCCCCGCCATAGCAACGAGGTCTGCTGCAGGGTGGCACCCCGCTGAACCAAACCCTGCTTCCGAGGGGGGTCCTTTGGCCACACAGGAATAACTGAACTGGGCTTGCTCACTGCCCTCCCTCAACCCCTCCAGAAAAGCAGGGAATGGACCCCAACCCTCTGTACTGTGACTCAGTTACCCTTCCTGAGGGTCCCCATTACACAACATTCACTTGGCTGTGGGAGGTGAAGCAGCAAGAAAACTCCCACTGTGCTGCTTCAAATGGAAAAAATAGGGAAGAGGAAGAATGTGTCAGCACAGATTCTCTGAGCAATGACATGAAGACACTCATGTGAGTCTGGTTATATATTCGCCCATGTGCAGATGCTCCACATCCTACCTGCCATTTGCATGGGATGGGGTCCCTGTGAGGGGAGGCAGAAGCTGTTGCAGGGACTCAAAAGCAGGCAGAGATCTGGAGGAAACACCCCGTGAGACTTTATGTCTGTTGCAGATGCTGCCCCTGTTGCATCCAGGAGATGTCCAGCTGGGAAAGGGGATGATGCTGCTCTGCTGTGGCTGGGGTAGATGTGTTGGAGTGTGGGAGAGTGATGGATTTAGTGACATCCCACCAGGTCCCCACTGTGGGACCCTCATGTTTGCTATCCTCCCACAGTCATGCCCCAGCACATGCTGGCTGTTCCTTCATGTTTCATCACCCAGAGCCCTGCTGTGGACAGGAATCCCTTCCCCAGGAATGGCACATTGCACTGTGACTGCTCACCCATCCCTTTCACTGCCAGATGAATCCACAGGCCAGCCATGCAAAATTCCCTCCAGGGCCAGGAGGCTGCTGCTGTGCTTTAAAGCCCAACAAAAACAATGTGGAGGTTGAGGCAAAAATACCAGTCAGGGAGGTTGATGAGGAAATGTGAAGATATGTGGACTGTCAGACCTGTCTGTGTCCTTCACAGAGCTGCAGCTAGCAAGGTTCTGGGATTAAACACTCCAAATGCAGCCCATGGCAGTGAAGATTTGCATCCTCCATGTGTCATACCCTTGCATCACCCCCAAAAGCCCTGCTGCAGCTGGCAGTGGCAGCTGGCACTCCTGCCTTCTCCTAAGCTTGCCATTAAAGCAGAGGAAATGAATCGCAAAAGGCAGAGCATCAGGCATGCATCCCTTCTTGACTGTGCTCCTTACCTGGGCTGATCTCCCAACCCTACCTCTCACCATGCTAATTAACCTGCAGTGCCCCAAAACTTGTGTTTTTGCACTTATCACATGGACCTGAGGTCAGCTGCTTGGTTCAGCAAGTAGACAGCAGCTTTGGCTGCCCCAGGTATGGGCATCACTGGGACCAATTTACTGGTCAAGAAGAAAATGAGTTCTGAGGCTGTGGCAATGAGGCAAGGGAGCAGGTCCTTCAGGACTAACCCAGTTTGCTGGAAGTGTCTGTACCGCTAGCATTGCCCCACGGCCAGATTTGGGGCTTGCTGCTGGAGCTTCTGTCCTTGAAACAGCCATTTCTACATATCTGCTTAGCAGGAGCTTATGTCCACCTCCCTCCAATGATGACAGGGGAAGAAATTTCCAGGCAATGAGTTATTGTTGCTTTGAACCTCTCTCTCTGACACAGCGGGTGCTCACAGAGCTCACCAGACCTTCACTCCGCCTCCCCTTGCCCTTCCTCGATGGCATCCGTAAGGGGATCAGCTCCTTCTCATTAGGTGGGCTGTGATCTGTGAGCCCTGCACTGGATAATTGGCAGCAGAAGGTGCTGCGCCAAGAGAACTGCAGGAATCAGCTGAGGGATGAAAGTTGAGACTGAGGAAGTGATCTAAGCAGAAGCTGGTCCTGCCTCTGGGATGCTGCCTTGCATATGGATTAAAAGAGAAACAAAGTGGATTAAGGTCCTCGCATCTTCAGGCATTTACACCCATCCAAAACACTTGTGCTTGTGCTCAAGCAGCCCTTTGGCTAGAGGCAGTAGAGGGAAGACCCATGTGGGATGAAGTTGTTTGGGAACAGAAGAGCTGATGGAGTTAGACTCTCAGAAAGCAGCATCCATAGTCACCAGGGAGGAGATGGTCCAGCACAGTCCAGATGAAGTGAGACAGAGAATCTTGTCTTCTCTCTCAAACCAAACAGATCATGAGTTTCTACATTTTAATCACATTTTATGTGACCTCAGTATCTACCTTTGGCTTCCTGAGCTTGTTTGGGGCTTGTTTGCATGATGCTTTCCAGGCTTTCTCCATAAGTGTGAAATCCAGAACAGCGCTCCTGTTCTGAATGAAAGACATGAGCTGGGGATAACCAGCACCAGAGGCAGGCAGCAAACACCACAGGGCTGTTGGGAATTAGAGATTTCACAAAATATGACTTGTGAGAAAATTCACTGCTGGAAGCTGACTGCAGCTCACCCCAAGCCAGCTACCTGCTCAGTCTGCCTGCTGCCCAGCGTGGGTAAGCACACACATGTACGGGCACCCTTGGGTGAAATGGAACTTGGATTTGGAGTCACATCTGAGCAGTGTAGGAGATGGCTGCTGAAATGTAAAGTCAGCCTGGTAAGGAACGTCTCCCCAGCCAAACCCCAGCAGTGCCTGCTTTGATGCTGTGGCAGCTTCAACACATTGTTAAGCTCCTGCCCCATATAGCTACAGCAGGACAGAGTGTCCCAGAGCAGGGACACTTTGCCCCTGGGGTGAAGGTGGGAGAGCTGGTGCCTGCGTACACAGATACTGTTGTGGTGCTGACAATAGGGTCCACATCTCTGTAGGGGACAGCCCATTCTTCCTCAGGTGGCAAAATATCATCCAGGCTCCAAGGTAGGCAGCCCCCATGGCAGTCACGGGGCAGGCAGGTGCACAGGACTCAGAAGCTCAGGGTCAGGCAAGGGGAAAGGAGCAGAAGAGGCAACTGAAGCCCTGAAATGAAGCAGAAATGCAAAGGAAAATTTTTCTTCTGTCATTTATCTGGCAGAAGGTGACACTGGGCCTGTCACCCCCTTTCATTATGTCTCCAAGGCTTTTCATGCAAATTCAGGCAAACAATTTCTCGGTTCCCTTTTAGCACTCTGGGAGGGCCAATTTCATTTCAGGAGCAGTGGGGAACAATAATCATCTTGAAGTGTCTTCCATCCTGAGAGACGCAGATAAGAGCTGCACAGTGGACTAACAACACTAATTTGACGTTTTCAGTTGATAGCTTTGCAGATGACAAAAATCAGGCACCATAAAAGGCTGGTAAACTCAATAGCAGCAGGGTTACCCCCTCCTGTGCATCCCTCCTGCTCCCCTCTTCTACCCTGGGAGCGAGATGAAACCCTGTCCCTGAGTGCACCACTGCTCATTGCTGTGGTGATTTCAGTGTGGATGGGGCAAAATTGACTGGTGGTTGAGCCCTGGAGGAAGGAGCAGGATGCAGCTGCAGTATGCAGGGAAATTCTGGTCAGCCTGGTAGGTGCCCATTGGCATTGTTCTGCTTCCTGGGAGAAAATATCTCAGCTGTCTTCCGCAATCCTTTTGGAGAAGTCTCTGATCACGTATCCAAAGAGAAAGTGATCACTTTAGTGCTTTGAGTTACCAATTGCAGATTCCTGATCTAGTCAAAGGAGCCAAACAAGAAAAAACTTGCTTCCACAAACCTGTCTGTGGCATTTTTTCAAGTCCTCTCTGCTGTCTGAGCCCATGCAAAATTTGCAAGCAGATGTCCTTGTCCCCACTTGCTGCGTCCAGCCACACATACTGCCAGCCCCCTCAGCTCACACAAAGGTGTGCAGGTTTGCCTTGCAGCTCAGTAAATCTCAGTAAAAAGTTCCCTCTATGGTGGGTGCCCAAGCCTTTGGTGGATGCTGCTGTCATTTGGGAAAATGAGTGGTAAGCGACAAAACGTGGCTGTAAACCAATCCACCCAGGGAGTCAGGCAGGGTTAGACCCTGGGCTGGACCAGTGGAAAATGGAGTCATGAAAACCTCAGCATTTTGTCTAGCCCAGAGCCCTGCATCTGGGCAGGACCATCTTCACCTGCATCTCTCCAAAAAGACGTGCATCTGGTCTGTTCTTCATCGTGACAGTGTATCTGTCTTCTCCCTGAACAACCTGTCTCATATTTCATTCTTGTCCTTAAGGGGTTTTCCTGTTTCCCTGATGTCTAACCCCAAATGTTCTTGCTGCTGTTTCAGTCCATCCCACCTTGTCCTAAGCAGAAGAGGATGAAGAACTGACACCTCTCTTCCTTGCCATCGCTTTGCCCATTATTGCTTTGTTACAACCTGCTCTTTTTGAGCCTAAAGACCAGTTTTACCCCCTCGCCTTTTGTTTTCTATCTTCATGTGGCCCTCCTAGCCCTTCTCTGCATCCTCCTGCGTCTGGTGAGAATGCTTTTTGCCTCCATGTGTGCCCATGATGGGTATAAAACCCAGTCCCAGATAGACACCGTCAGCCTGGAAAGCTGTGTGCCAAGACTTGGTGTAGGATTCATTTTCCTTAGGTCCCTTTTTTCCCATTTTCCTCCTAAAATACAAGATTGAGTGACTAAGGCCTGTATGAATTCACCTGGGGCCGTCTTCCATGCTTGGATTTATGCCAGGCATGAAGTCTTGGGGGAAAAAAGTAGGGATAAAGGCACTGATTTCTCCCTGGTGCAAGCAGGAGTCCAGCTCTGTCAGCACAGCAGGATTTATTTGCATGAGGTTAAGCTGAACCACAGGCACTGGAAACAGCAGCTAATTGAACTGGTGACACTGGGGCAAGCTGGTTAGGGCACACCACAGAGAGTGCAGGTTTTGCTGATGCAAGGTTGCCAGCTGCCAGCTGGAAAGTGAAATCCCATCCCATGCTCAGGAATGTGATTTTGAAGCCAATTTTTGACCTGAATTGGGGTAAAATGTAATATCAGGTTTTGTTTTTTTTTTTTTTTTAATGGGAGGAGATATTCAGAGCAGGTGGAAAAAGCTTCAGGAGAGCTCAGTGGGGTTTCTTGACTTGACACATGACTGCTCAACTGGTGTCCATTAATTATGTTTTCTCCCTGAAGGCAGAATTGGAACTAGGAGAGGGTCTTTGGTTCTCCCACCCTTTCTTCCAGAAGAAACTTACAATTTTTTTATCAATCTTGAAATATTCCCAAAGGAAAAATTTTCCTTTTTATGTAAGTGGCATTTTCAGCCAGCAAACCAGTCTCCTGGGAAATTCCTACCTGGTTTTAAATTCACCTCACTCTCCAGGGCTTTGATTGCTTTGTGCTTTTTTTTTTTTTTTCTTTTCTTTATTATTATTATTTTGACCACAGGCTGCTGAGGACAGGCGTTATTCCTCCTGGAGCTGCTATCAGTCTGCTATGGGATGAAGGATAGAGATGCCCGGTTCAGTCTCAGTTGTCCAGCAGTTTTAGAAAGATGAATGCTGAGCTGCACCTCTGCCAAAGATTTATTTTACTAGTGTCTGAAGCTCTGCTTTTATCCCATGTCTTTGCCCCTTTTTCTTTTTGTTGCCCTTTTTTTTTTTTGGATTGTGGATAGCAAGCATCCCTTTGAGCATCTCATCTCTCTGCTAACACCTCCTGTCAAGTACACTCTTCTGAAGCTGGAAATGTCATTTTCCTGTAATTTCTTCCTGTTTAACAGATTGGATTCGGATTGCGTTGCACCAGCCCAGCCTGGCTCTGCTCCTGCAGCAGCTGTGTCCTGCAGACACCCAGCAAGGGGAGGAGGCGGCCTCGGCTGCACTCGTCAGCATCCCTCACTGCCTCCTCACATCACCCAGCAGTGGCAAAGCCCAGCCCCCTCCTACTCTAACATTATTGCAGCTCTGCCAAAGAAACCAGCCCTATTGACTTTGTCCCTCGCAGGGAAATGATACAAGATTTCTCACCGCATTCCCCAATATAATGGGATAATGTCTTACTGGCCTGACTGGTCGAAGTCTCTGTGGCTGGGAGAAAGGCTTTGCTAATGTGGTGATAACGTCTTGTCAATGTAGGTTTTGTGTCACCGTGAATCTCAGATGACTATTGTTAACTTTATTTTCCACAGGCAGATTTCATAGGAGAGGATCACTAGAGATCACCCCTCTCAGCTGTGGGGTAGGAATAGCTCTACCTAATCTAATGGATGCCATTTCCAATCAGTATTTGTCTCTTATGCTTGTAACCCTATTCTGCCTACCCTGCCCTTAGAGCTGGGACACACATCCCAGCATCTCCACTCAATCTCCTGTGCTCCAGGATGAACACTTTTGGTTTTGCCTTGCCCAGGGGCTATAGGCAAGTGTCTCCAGCCCACTACAGCCATGTGTGTCCCTGCAGTGGTTTCTAACAGCCCTTGTCTGCCAGGAAACCCTGGAGGTCAGTTTGCGGGAGATACTTCACTCTGATGACAGCCTGGACAGCTTCTGAGGATCAATGTCCATGAGAATCCATGGTGAATCATCCCCAGGGACCTGGATGTACAGTGTCCCTGAAGGTCCAGCTCTCTGACAATGCAGAGCTCAAGGGTCTGAACACACCACCTTGGCTGAGCCTCCAGGGCTTTGGAGCAAAGTGCTGCTCTGCTGGTCACTTCATCCTGGCTTGTGTTTGCTTTGGTTTGTGCCAGCTTGGCCCCAGCCTTGTATGGACTCAAGCGATTCACAGTCCAGCCAGGCTTTAGGAATACATAAAGCATGAATAAACTCACCTTTTTTTTTTATTCTCCTTGAAGACTGGTGATCATTTCGGCTGCATTGCTTTGCATTGGTTTTGCTTCTGCATAGGACCCCAGGGAATTAACAGCGAGTCTGTGCAAGTGGTCAGGGCACTTAAACATGGCAGATAATACTGCTTAAATATTTACACTGCCCAAGGAGCAATTTCTCATCTTGCTGGAGGGCAGATTCAGCCCTGCCATGCCCTGGCTGCTGTGGGCAGGAGAGCTCCTACTATAAGAAAGGCTTTCTATGCCGAGGCAGTTGGATACTGTAGAAATTCCTCCTTTCTTTCTTCTTCTTTTTTTTTTTTTTTTTTTGAGTGGCAAGGAGAGTGAGTTGTTGGTGTGAGAAGTAGCATTCAAGAGAGCAGAGCCTGGGGAAGCCCAAAAAGAGGTTGGGAAAGCATCCCCATCCAAAATGAAGTCAGCCCTGCCCACATGCTGCCTGCCAGTGGCTGTGCTGCCTGTGTAAAACCCCCAGTGACTCCTCTGTAGTCGTTTCCAGGGGAAGACTTGCAAGATAATGATCTTGTAATTATAGAATCATAAAATCATGGAATGTTTTGGGTTGGAAGGGACCTTTAAAGGTCATCTTGTCCAACCCCCCTGCAGTGAGCAGGGACAGCTTCAAGTAGAGCAGGTTGCTCAGAGCCCTGTCCAACCTGACCTGGAATGTTTCCAGAGGTGGGGCATCGACCATCTCTCTGGACAATTAGTGCCACTACCCTCAGTGTAAAAACAGTCTTATTATTTATATCTAGTCTAAATCTCCTCTCTCTCACTGCAGAGGGATTCCAGCTCTCTGATAATTTCTGTGTCCTCCTCCAGACCCACTCCAACAGGTCCATGTCTCTCTTGTGCTGAGGACTCCAGAGCTGAACAGAGGACTCCAGGTGAGGAGTTGTTAAACTAAAACACAGATCTAGGAAATGCACCCCTGTAAGGGACACCTCCAGTCAATGCTCTTGTCTTAGCACTGATATGAACCACAGTGCAACTGGGATTTTTCTCTTGAGGGGAAAAAACCTGTATTTGGCCAAATGTGTTGGGCAATATTTGCAAAGTGTATGCAAAACACTGAAATGTCTTCATCTCTGCAAATTGTCAGAAATGAGGGTGTGAAAAGGGAGCTGTTAACTCTTGTTCTTCCTTGACAGATGCTGAAGGATCAAGTCTGAAGTACCAACATCCCTTTGCCCTTCAGTGTCTGCTCTGGGGCTCCAGCTAAAGGAAATCACAAGATTCAAGTGTTAACTCCACAGAATCAAGGAGGAGAAGATTTTTGCTGGATCTTTATCCTCACACTCTTGATGGGGAGGGTGGGAAGGCTAGTTGATTTTTAATGAGTGAATCTCATTAGTCCACTTAAGGTAAAACATGGTTGATGCTGTGGTTTGTGTGCCCTGCTTCTGAGATGGGGCTGGATCATGAATCAGCCTGCAAATGCTGATGGCAGCTTGGCTCGGTGTTTTCCCCAGTTCTCACCACAATCTCAGCTGAAGGATGATCTTTGCTCTGCCTTCATCACTAACTGCAGGAAGGTTTTAGTCTCTGGCCTTTGGGGATCTCTCAGCCTTCACAGTCACTACCCCCAAAATCACAACCCCAAATTCATGGCCAGGTAGAGACCTTGCTTCCTTGGCAATGGGGCAGCTGCCCCTGGAGCATCTTGGGCACATGCTAGAGCTAATTCACACCTTCCCCACCTGAGTCCCGAGTTTGGCATCATTAAGAAATAGCACACTGGTTCTTTTTATTCATTTGCCAATTTATAGCTCCTGGCTTTGCTGCAGCTCTCATCTGCTTTCTCAGTCCCCAGCCAGTCGTTCAAGACTGCTGTGTTAGTCTTTAGTCTTCCAAGCGAGGATGCTTTTTGCCACTGTCCCCTGTAAGCAGGGCTTTGCTCAAGCTGGTGTTAATGGATGATAGCACAAATATCTCAGAAGACTTTTAAAACCCTGCTGTTCTTGAAACTTTTATTTAGCTACAACAGCTTCTGTGTGATCACTGCTTGGGTTTCTCAAACAACATCTGGAGACTAATGTAGGCTGCATCTCTTGGGAACCACCAAAGCCAGAGAGAAAGGCCAGCAAGGGTAGTGACAAAAGTGATGATCTTGCTAAGGAAAGCTGTAACAGCAAACCCAGAGATGCCCATAAATCCCATCATCTTGTTATGCCACTGATCAAAAAACAAAACCAAGATAAAAACCCATCACACAAATATACCCTGCTGTAAAGTTTGGGTATTGTAAAACTTGGGACATAAAAATGACAATAAAGCTGCAGGAAAATCTGGAGGTGCAAGGTCTGACCAAGCAATAATGGACCATCCAAGCTACAATGCATGCAGGAGGAGGCAGCCAGTGAGGTCTCACCACCAGGCTGCAGAGTCTGAACTGCAAAACTTTTCCTTCTGTATTTTCAGCTAATTAAAATTCTGTGGACTAAGGAATAATCATGTGCATTACGAAATGTTACCCCCCTGCTAATATTTTAATTGCCAGTTGGTCCCTGCTCAAGGTGGGGAAATGGGAGTAAGAAGTTGAGAAGTCAAAGAAAATCAGCTGAAGGAACAGATGGAGCAAGGAAGGGACTGGGCAGGGATTAGCACTCTGCCCACGCCTGCATACATGCACACACACACAGCCGGTCACAGCAGGGCTTCTCTTGCTGCACGACGAGAAGAAACCAGTTCAAACAACAGGTCTTGCATTAATATCTCATTCTCTATAAATAAATCAATAAAGGGAATGCTGTTTGGCTGCTCCTTCTCTGAGTTACTTAGGAGCTCTGTGATGCTTTATGTCCTGCTTCATCCCTTTGCTTTCCGACCCTGCTTGGAGGTTAGTGGGAAGGAGACATCACTGTCACCCCTCTTGCATGGGCTGGCATGGGCTGTGGGCATGGTGCAGCCCCCTCTCTGCCCCCACAGAGCTCTGCAGGTGCCCCACACTCTTTTGGGGGAGCATAATCACAGCCTGGCTTGAGTTTAAGGTCATCCCCAAAGGACGAGCCTCTGCCCAGCGGTTTGAGACTGTTGCCATTTGTTTATAGCAGCAGTGCTTTAGAATAGTGGAGCCAAAATGAGAGTTACAAGCTTGTTTCAAAGTTTCTTAGAAATAAATGACTTGGAAAAAAAAATTTGGGGCTGGAAGGAAGTGCTGCTGTGTATTTTTCTAGAGGGTGTAGAGGGAACTGGAATGGTCCCATGGGAATAGGGCTGCACCATCCAGGATGCTGGGATCCTGCACCCAGGGTCACCCCATCCCAACATGCAGGCTGCAAAACCAAAGAGTGTTTTGGTGAACAATGAAAGGGCTAATTAAAAGCCTCTAAAACATCATTTGACAAACTGCAGCATGGGGCTGAGAGCTATTCCTGCTGCATGGCTGTGAAACAGCTGGGCTTTGGATCATTCTGCCTCCAGTTGGTTTGCAAATTTAATAGGACACTCAAGAGGGTGTGAATGCGAAACCCACAACTTGCTTTGCCTTTTCTTCATATGTGCTCACAGGCTCCCTGTCATTTTTGTGTCACGTGTGCTCCTTTTTTTTTCCAACAGCTTATGTCTTATTGAGGAAATATGATCTAAAACACCGAGGCTCTGATGGACTGGGGCTCCATGCAGAGAAATGCCATATAATGCCTCCTAGGGCAGATGCTGGCAGATAATACACCAGAATAAGAAGTTCAGATAGTTTACAATAAATTGTGTGTGCTGGGTTTCAATACACTTACAGAGCTGCTCTGTTTTTTTGATGAAGGCAAGAAAATAGCACTTCTCGGTCTACAGGTTATAAGAATAAAAATTACCTATGATAAAAATTATTAAAATAACCTATTAATTAATCTGGTGTGTGCAGCCATGCCATCAACACTGTGTCGCATGACAGAAGATTTCTGCTTTCTTGGAGGATTCACTCAGGTATCGAGAGCTGAGGAGCTGCTCAAAGCAAGAGCAGTTTTGCCCAGTGATGGACCAGCCTCTGAGCTGTCTGTGAGATCTGCCAAGAGAAGCAGAGTAACAGGGGTGTGCTTGTCCCAGAGTGAGGAGAGCCAGCCCTCCTTGTCCTCTGCCTCGTCTCTTAGCTTATAGCAGGTCACTGGAAGGCATGTCAGCTCTGGTACCATATAGAAACCCATCATCCCTCTCAGTCCAATGGGTCCATGGATTGAACATTGCAATTTCCAATACTGTCCAGGGATCTCACCCCAAGCCTCTTGTCTCAGTGGGTGTTCCTGTTCTGGCTGTCCATTTTTGACATTCCTTTGCTCCCCCATGCACTTGGATGTCATGTGCCATCCTTCCTCAAATCCAGATTTATCTTGCAATTAGTAGAGGGTGGCAGGGAGGCGATGTCTTGAATATGCCAGGAGGATCAATAACACAGTATTTCAAGATGAGGGGTTTGGGAAGAGCTCCCTCCTGTGTGCAGAAAGCCCCTCAGAGTACAAGAAAGGCTAAGAGGCAAATCCAAAGCCAAATGAGAGCAAACTCAATGGAGGGAAATGCTGCTGCTCACTACCTGCTTGAGCAATTTGATCTTGTGCTAGTCCTGAGCCTGACCTCATCTCCTCTGCTGCCTGTTCTGGGGGAGGTCACCAGCTCTCCCTCCCTCTCCCTGGCATGAGAACCCTGTTAGTGAGCTGGGGATGACCTGGACCAAGCCTTACTGTCTTGCTTCTTCCACTGTCATTAGTGCTCTGTGGTGGCCCTGTATCCTCCTCAGGGATGCTCTAATTGCTGCTGCAGGTCACAGAAACTATCATCTGGGAAGAGATCAATGCTCCCTCCCTCACAGCATCTCCGAAGCAGCTGATGACACAGCTACTCTGTCCTTCAATGCACCTAATGACATGAAGTGCTGCCAAGGGGCACAGTTCCTGTTGCTGCCCCACTCTTGCCCTGCAATATGAGAAGCAAACCCCCTCTGATGCTGCTCCATCATCTGCAGAGGCTGTCCTGATGGCACATTCCCTGGCTGCAGGCGCCCACTTGCTTGCAGCTTGTGCATGGCTTTTGTACCTGGGTCCCAAGTGTGAGCTGAGCCCTTAAGCATCTAATTTTTAATAAATCAAAGTACTGCTTGCTTTTGGGAGGCCCCCCAGCACTGATCCTCCCTCCTCCCCCTTGCTGCCTGCATGTTTCATTAGGCAGGTGTGAAGATGAGGTGTGAGGGCTGCTGGAACTGATTTGTTGTTGGATAAGAATGAGAGAAATGAGTAAAGAGAACTGTACAGATTAAAAATTACTTGGAGATGTGCTAAAATGATTTTACATGGGAACTGGGAATAAGAGGGGAAAGGAGGCCCTTCTGTTGTGTCACAAGGTTCAGGATGCACCCACTTGCTCTCTGAACTCCCTCAGAGAGTGAGGCCAGATGCACCCTTAGTCCCAGACTTGGACAACTCTTTATGAATAAGAGAATTTGGGTATAGGGACTTCAGTGGAAGTGCTTTAACATGACATTGTGAATCCTATTTAACCTTAGTCTGCTGAGAGTACTAAGGAGACCCCACAGGGCACTGGAGTGGGCAAACAGGGCTGGAGGCAGCTGCCCAGTGCCAAGGGGAGTCTGTGGGGTGCACCAATCTACAGAGGGAGCTCTAGAGGTTATTGTGTACTTTTTAGTCCTCTTCTAGATAGAGCTCAGGGTCTCCTGGCAGGCATTGCATGACTGGGGTGATGCCAGTGTGAGAGGGGTGCTGGGACACAAATATGGGCTGAGAAATGGCTCCAGTATGTGGGCCTGTGTCCCACTGGTGGGAAATCAGCCCTGATCATCTCCTCTCCATGAGGTTAGAGTGGCTCCTAAGGGCACACCATTTACCATGACCAAATATTGATGGGGTCATAGCTCATGGCTGATGGAGCACAGCACAGTCCTAGTGTGTTACAAGTTGATCAGTAATAAGTAGAAAGTAATGTGCTAGAAATGATGAATTCAGAGTCAATTTGGAGTGTGGCTGCAGGCTGTCAGTGTCACTCGCCCTCATAGGGACAGCAAGGCAGATCATGGGGTCACAGGTGGCTCCCAGGGCATTTCCCTGCATCCCCCTAGGCTGCAGCACAACGCAGAGCAGGACCTTTGCTGACCTTTCCATGGGTCATGGCACAGACACAGCTGCTCCTCCAACTTGCTGCAGCCCTTGGGCACGGCTGGATGAGTCCTGACTCTGTGCTGTACTAAGGACAGGGAAAAGCAGCATTTCCTCACCTACAGCCATGGGCACTAAATGTTGCCCTAATAATAAATGGCTTTTCATTCCTGTAAACCATGTCCTGCTAATGTTTCCTGCTTCTGCAGCCCAGAACCCATCATCTCCCACCTCACTCATTTTCCACTTAGTCTGCCCTTTCATTGCCTAATAAATGGCATCTGATCAATTCTGCCATGCACCTGCGGATCTGCTGTAGCTGTGGGACAGCCACCGTCCCCAGCTTGCCTGGGCTTCTGCCCCAGAGCAGGGGTGGGCTCCCAAACTCATCCTGCAGAAGCAGCACTACTGGGGGGAACGGGGCTGAGCAGAAGGGCTGGAGACCCATCAGAAATCTCCTGGGTCCCTCCATTGAGGAGATGTGAGAGACCTTCAATGGCCATGTCCTTGCACCAGAGAAGGAGAAGTTTGGGAGTGAGCTGTGAGCAGGAAATTACCTTTCTCAGCGTAGTACTACTTCATCTCTATGGCCAAGTCCAGAGTGCAAAATGAAGCCACATTTTGTCTGTTCAGCCAAAATCAGCAAGTGATGGGCACTGAGGAGGTCAGAGACTCTGTGACAATGCAGGAGACTTCAGGTCCAAATGGGGCCAGGGGCTCTCTGTGTTCATTAGTGGCTTCAGAGCTCCAGGAAGGGTTGAGAATGGCATCACAGGGGCTCTGGTGTAGGCACACACCTAGATGTGGCCCTGCCTCTGAGCTGCTGACTGCCAGGGGCACCCTCCTGGGAGGCACCAGGAGAAGCGAGGGTGCAGCACCCACAACACAAACATCTGCACCTTCCCATGGCTGGGCTTTGCCAGTATTGTTGTCATCTAAATAGCAGGTTTGTCCTCTCCCCCATCCAAGAGACATCCCTCCAGCAACGTTTGCAACAGGCAGAGACAGAGGGTCACGTATTGTTGACAGCTGCTGAGATAAGAAGTCTGCAGGATGCTCCCTCCATCATCTGCCATGGTGAACCCGCCAGCTCCAAATGTCACCCATGAGCTGGAGAGAGCGGTGGCTCCTTTAGCAGGCTAAGCCCATCCTCCCACCTTTAATTGTAGTGTTATAAACATGAAATCTCGGCAGGGCTGCCAAGGAAAAAGCTCCAAATCACAAACACCTGCCATTATAGTGAAATGGCCAAGCAAACAGTTTCTTACATCAGCTCTGCCTTTTAAATATTCTCAGCTGGAGGTTGATGCAGCTTCTTTGAGTTTGTCTTTCAAGGGAGAAAATGAATCCATTTTTAACTTAAACAGCAAAATCTTGGTCACTGCCCAGCTTTACTGCTTGCTTGTTGACTCACCTTTGGCATGATGAACATTTAGCCAGGGACTGAGAAAAGTGATTATTTTCTGTGGCAAGGCTGGGCCAGTGCCTGGTTGCCATCCAGGCTCCCCATGCAGCCCTTCCCAGCATGTGCTGGTGTGTACATCACTCTCATAAGCTCAGCAGCAACACAGTGCTGAGATTCTCCAAACACTTTAGTGCATAATAAGACTGGCTCAATAATCCCATTACAGTCTGTCTTCAGGGTGCCAGGACTAATTGGCAAGTGCTGGGACCTTCATCCCCAGCTGGAATTTTATTGCTCATCAAAATTAACCATGATGCTGAAGTCTCTTGGCCACACATGTGCCATTAGCTCCGTCTGGAGCTGTGTCCTCTCTAGGCACTTTCAGGGCCCCACTGTCCCTGGTCCCCATCCTCTGGCAGGGAAAGTACATGGTTATTGCTGCAGCTGATTTGCCTTTACTTCATGCTGTTTGCAGCTTAATGGGGTTTATTTTGCACATGCCCAGCTGGAGCTGCTTGCTGCATGAAATGCTGTCTGGAAGGTGCTGTGCTGGCAGCGCTGGGGGAGCCAAGAAGAGCCCCAGGCTAGCACCTGGCCATGGCAGTGGTCCAAGGATGAGTGGCCTGAGCTGGCACTGACAGTTTGAGGGGCTGTAATTAGGCTGAGCCTTTGCTGGTCTGATCACATCTCTCTATTGCAGCTCTTGGCTTCACCAAACTGCCCTTCTCAATGAAGCACTTGACATGTGCTTCATTTCAAATATGGGCAGAGGCTCAGCTCTCTCCTGTTCAATGGGCACACTTGTTTAAGTGTGAAGTTTGGGATTTTTTTTCTCATCTAAAGCTATTAAATCGTAATTGCAACTCATCCTGGTGGCTTGTTTTCATCTGTTCTGGGATGTGCCATTTCTAGGGCCCTGGAGAGAGCAGAGGGCTGGGAACAGACTCTGACAATGCACCTGGTGACAATTTTATTTTGTTTTAAGCAATTCAGACTTCAGACACTCTGCTCCCACTGTGGCACTTTGTAGTGATAAGGAGTAAGCTCTTTGCCTCTGAGTTCGTGTTTCCCATCCTCATGTGTGACTTGGATCCTAGCACCATGAACCGAGGCTTTGAAAGGACACAAACCTCCTCTCACAGCATGCCCTTGGGCTCGAGATTTATTACCAGAAAATACTGCAAATGCCAAAACTTTGCAAGGCTTCAGAAAGTGGTTAGACAAATTCTAGGAAGCAAAAAATCCATCAGAAGCTATTAAGTGCCAATACAAGGTCTGGGGCCCAGATGGGTGGATGCCAGGGAAGTGTCTCTGAAGTTTATCTGATCTCTCCTGTTCTTTCTATCACATGATCTTGATCAGGATGAGCACTGAGATGCTGGCCTGAAGGGGTCCTTGGTCTGGCCCAGGTGAGTGATCTTGTGCTCTATCTCCTCTTCTCTCCTCATACACAGGAGGTTATTGCAGGGTCTCCATGCTGTGCATGTCTCTCTTTGCCATTAGCTTCTGGAGGACTTTTTAACCCAGTGTTGCTATCAGCCAGTGTTGGAGCAGGATGGCAGGAGTATCTGGAGCACTGCAAAGAAGCTTTTGCTATGAGGATCCATTGTGGATCCAAACAGGGGAAAGCAAAGGGCAGCTCTTCAGACAAAAACTTGTTGAAAAGACAAGCAAAGGGAGGCTGGAAGAGCTTTGTCTTGGTTTTCTCAGCTGAGGCTGGTGTATGGGAGTGACAAAGCCTGAAAGCCCTCAGGATGCAGCCAGGGAGGGCTGTGCCATTGGGCTGCACCAACTCACCAGTGGCTAGCTGGGGCTGGGCTTCAGCCACTGCCAGAGAAACCTCACCATAGGAATGAATGCTTTTGTGTTAAATGTGGGTATAGAATCAGCTATCCACCAAGCAGCAAACAAAGTACATTTGAGTCCTCTCTTTATTGCTTTTTAAATTGGATAATCCCCTGGTTTAGTCAATTTCTCCCAGCTATAGCTGTTAGTCAAAACAAAACCCTCCCCTGGATTTAACTCCATCTGGCTCCAGGTCATGCTCTCTGGGTTTCAAGCCCATCACCCTGGCCCACCGGCATTTTACAGTGCCCAAATCCCCACCTGGGAGCATGCCATGGCCCTGGTAGAGGCAGCGTGCCTGGCCCCCCTTGGTAGCCTGCTTCTGAGGCTCCCCACTGCCTGCACCCACCCCAGGGCTGCCTGCCTGTCCGCGTCCCTATTGTACTTTTTTTCAAATAACTGAGCCAACTTTGCTCTCCCACTCCTGTGTCCATCATCATCTGGAGGATGAGATCCTGGTCATGCAGATGCTCAACTGATTCTTGGACTCCTCTCTGCCCAGCTGGGAGTTGCTGCTGGCTTTGCACTGCCTGCCCCTGCCCTCATCCCTGGAGGAGACCTGGGGATGGGGAGAGGCAAGTGCTTGGCTGCTGCCTCCTTGGTTGGTTTTGAGCTTTGATTCCAGTGTAAAGCTGCCTGTCGAGGCAGTATTTCATACTTGCCAGTGTCGGCTGATAAACCTTTGATTTTCACTTCTGGGAATAATAGCACGGTAATGAATTATATTCACAAGAATAACTGTAATAGTCATAAAACTGCAAATAGAAGAAAACTGTAAATCAGTCACCCCCTTGTAATGTGCTTACTTCATCTGAATCACCCTCCCTGGGCATATTATCAATTTTATTTGGCTTTTCCATCCTAAACTTTTATTAAGTGGGGTGCCTCATGCGTAAAGATACCGAGCACAAGCCATATGTTCCAGGGATTTATCTGTTTGTTTTTCCTTCCTTCCTTCCTTCCTTCCTTCCTTCCTTCCTTCCTTCCTTCCTTCCTTCCTTCCTTCCTTCCTTCCTT
>JAAGNO010022169.1:0-74428 GCA_033439905.1 Ceryle rudis
CAGATCAACTCCGTAGAGGAGGAGCTGGCCAGCATCCGCTGCGAGATGGAGAGTCAGAACCAGGAGTACAAGATGCTGCTGGGCATCAAGACCCGCCTGGAACAGGAGATTGCTCAGTACCGGGCGCTGCTGCAGGAGGGGCAGCAGGACATTGCGTACGTATCCTGTTTGCAGATAGGAGCATAAATTCTGTCAGTCTTTTCTCTCACAGAAGACAGAGGACAATGTTTTACCAGTCTCATAGTTGTAATCGAAATACAACAGCTTTTTTCACAGCTCTGCATTGAAATGTATCTATCATAAAGTTAATATGCAGATCACACACAGGGAGGCAGAGAACCTACAGGGCTGTATTTTCAGTTTGTCGGCTTCTCTCAGCCTGTCTGTGCATGGTGAATTGCACCAGAGGAATCCAAAGTGCCCTCTACTGCTTTCCCTCAGAGGATAGCAAGCCCTGCTGCACTCTGAGAGCAGAACTGTACTTCTGCTGCCTTTTGTTATTTCTGCTTCTACAGCTTTCTAGGAAAATGCAGATGAAGGGAATGAAAGAAAAAAAAAATAATATTTGCAAGGTCCAGAAAAAGCTGAGCTGCTACATGCATTATGTCACAGTATGTCTCTTCATGAATGTATTTATCGTTCCCGTCATTTAAACTCTTTTCCCTGCACAGAACATCTCAAGGAGCTCTCCAAGGAGGGGGAATTTCCTCCCACTCTTATTCTTCCACTTCCTACTCCCATGGTCAATCTGGCGACAAGACAGGTAAGAAACATCTTCCAAAGAGGATCCCAATTCATCTTATCTCCATGGCTTTCCTATTTTGTCTTTCATCTCTTCCCATGGTAATACTATCCCTTCTGTCATGACCTCCACGTTTGCAACTGCAGCAGGGATTAAAGCATCCACATCAGATCTCTTCCCTTCAAGGCATTTTAGCTTCAGTTACAGAACCAGGCAAAGCTCCTTTCCCTTGTTTTTGCTAAGCCAGCAAAGCCATTTAACTAATGGATAGGTCTGGAATGTAGGTGCTGCAAGAGACTCTTGATTTCCCCATCAGAGTAATGGTTTCTTCTTTCATTCCACAGGGCAGTCAAGAGTGTGTTAAGATACGCCTGATGCATTGGTCCTCCCTAATCTACCTACAACCCTTTGAGCAGCCCGTCCTGCACCACATCAGTATGCACAGCACGGGCACCAGGCACCCACCCGACACACTGAGCGCTCTACAAACGTCATTTGTGAAGTCGAGATAATTTCTATCATCATTCCTAAAATGTTCTACTTTTTCCTTCCTATCCTGTTCTTCATATGCCATCACTGTACCTACACACACCTCTCAGCAGTGCAGCTGGTGATCTACGTGCTGCTGAGAGCAATGCCTCTAATAAAACTTGACTTTCCTGCAATGCAAAGAAAGCTGTGTGTCCAACAGTCTGTTGGTGTATGAATATCATATTTAAATGTCGGTGGAACAAATGAGATACACCTTCACAGAGACATTAAGGTTGGGGCTGTTATGCAATATGGCCCCAAAGAAAACTGTGTATCCCGAATTAAATCAGACGATGTCTGGGTAAAATACTGGAGGTGAACAAATACATTCACATGAAACTCAAGAGTGACACCTATAGGGAAGAAAAAAGGATGAGTGAACCCCCTTTTGATCACGTACATTACAAGGGACGTGCAAATGGTTGATTTGCCAGTTCAGCGGCTGAACTGAAACAATCAGGGTTAATTAATTAACCCCCAAATGTCATGATAATTTTATTAAATCGAAAGCATTTCCTTTGGGTCACTGAGCAAGAAATCAATGCCACCCAGGCAGCCCTCTCTCCCAGCTTTCAGATGAGGGTTCTGTCCAACCTCGTTCAATAAAGGCAAAGGATTCGATCAGGAAATGAGCGATGATCGTGCAAAGAAGTTCTCCCTATAACACCGAGTCCAACTGCTGGGCTTATTCCTCCTGACATGTTGGAAGACCTGGGCTCAGGTCTTTTATCCAACGGTTCAAACCACAGGAAGCGCGTTCTTAGTTCACAAGGCTGTTCCCAGCTCCACGGCCATACCGGAGGGTGGCCGGGTGCACACAAAGTTCAACCTTTCTTACCAAAACCGCGCTGCTCCACGTAACACACTGACATTATTTGGGCTTGACAGAAGAAGAAAAAAGGGTGAAATACCTCACTCATTTAAAACTTACAAGTCTCTATTCCAGACTTTGATTTGCAGTGGGCGGAGAAAGCGGCTGAACAGGGTCGACCACATCTCAGGGGAGTGATTCAGCTGCCGCCCTGTGGCAAATCAGGGTGGGTCTCACAAGGTTCCATTGTTCTCTGAACAGCAGGTAAATCACCACCATTTTTCACTCTGTCAAATAGCTTTGCACTTGCACTTTGATTTGCAAACAGATTCAGGTCAGGTAAAATATCATCTTTTTGGATAATGTGTTATTTAAAAAGGCATTAAACTATCTACATGTTACAATCCAAAGCTGATTTCTCAGCCCAGCAGAAGAAAGATGAGTCAGAGAAACTATTTTACTAGAAAACAAAGATTTGTAAAGTCAAGGCAAAAATACCTCTCTGCTGAGTCACAACAGGACTCTCCTGCAGAGGGGAATGTTCTGCCTCCTGCTCCATTTTACTTCCCATATCCACCAGTGCTGACTACCTCAAAAAAATAAAGGCCTAAACCTGAGCATTAGGCAGCTATCATGGCCTTGGGGCTGAAATACCTCATCTGACCACAGTTTAAATAAAAAGAGTATTTCTGATCCCAGAAAGGAGCCACTTGTGCTCTAGGCTGTCGGTCAGGAACATTCTCGAGCCTCCTGCTTCCCTTCCGTTGCCTCTCTCAAGTGGGAACAGGGAGAAGCCTCCGTGCGGGGTGTGCTGCCCTCAGCCTCCGCAGAGCACTTTGAGGGTACTGGACTGAGGATGTGGCCAGCACTGAGCTGATCCGAGCTGACCCAAGCCAAGCACACCCACCTCTGGCCTTCCTTTGACTTTGCCGGACGGAGCTATGAGGCAGGACCTGCCAGAGCATCATTTGCCCATCGCAGTATCAAAGCCCTTCAAAAAAAGATGGGGTGAGCTGAACCCAGTCGACATTCGCAGTGTCAGTAGCAGGGGATATTGTGCTCTGCGGTCTGTGCTCAGCGCGGTTCTGTCCACCACCCAGCAGAAACACAGCCTGCAGTTTGCTACAAGGGATGGGCTTTTCAGCACAGCATCCTCTAGCGACAGGCTCAGAATACATGCAGTAGGATCTGGAACAGAAACTGTTCAATAGAGTCTCAAAATTAAACTCAAGACGCAAGCCTGGGAATCAGTTAGGCCAAGAAAATAACAGCTCAATGAATAATAAAACTGCTGTTTTCACATTGTGCTACCGGAGCGGGTAATAAACCAAATTAACAGACAGACAGTAAAGAGGTTAGAAACAATTCACTATGAAGGACAGGACTGAGAAGCAGAGGATGTATCTGCTTCACATAATTCTGCCTGAAGGTTTTGAGGTAATTCCAGATGAAATCAGCAAATTCAGATTAACTCAAACATCCTGAATTGTTCTTGCATGTGTTTAATTAGCGCTGAAGTTGTTTTGTCTCTGTTTCCAACTCATTCAGCAGCAGCAGTGGCTGCCACAGACAGACAGGGAGCCCAGTGTGACCAAGAGAAGAGAAGACTTTTTTGAAGCATGAGGCTGGGTTGGATGGGGCTGTGTTTAGAACACAGGCCTGCAGGGGGACCGTGGAGATACCGGCTGTTTGTGCTGTTACTATTGCCAAAGGGATCGTCAGCTGTCTATCTTTGGGTGTGTTTGAGTTTCTTAATTCTGGAAGTGACTTGGCTTCACCTGCATAATAGAACATTTTCAGGAGGTTAGATGAAGATGAGAGGGGGAAATAGCTGGGTAGAGAAGAATGCAAAAGAAGAACCAGAAAGGAGTGGAACTGAACTCTCTGGGGGGCTCCGTGCTGGGCAGGACGAGCACGTACCTGCAGGATTAGACCCGCAGCACACGTGCTGTTTGCAGAGCCAGCTGCCCGGTACCGACGGGTACAACAGCCCACTGCCCCTCAGTCTGCCAGCTTTGTGCCCACTCTGCCCAGGCCCTTGTGCTCTTGGTGACGAGGAAGTGGTGTCCCTGGGGCAGCGCCTGCTGCGGGCAGCCTGGCCAGGCCCTTCTGCAGGATGAACTTCCCTCTTGGCTCCACCACTGTCTCGAGTAATGAGAAAAAGGAACCTTGTGAGTCACTGCCCCTTTGATAAAGAATCAGACGAAAGGAATCTACTTTGATGGTATTTCTCACATTTACCAGCCTACCATCATAATGAAAAATAACAGCAATCACGTTTTTGCAGGAAAATCCATTTTTTTTCTGAATTCCAAGTACATGTTTCTATGAAGTTTCATGTAACCCATGCCATTCAGGAGCTGTAACCCCAACAAACTTCTGGATTTCTTTACGTATTCCCACGCTGCGCCAGGCATTACAGGCAAACGCTCTCCCGTGGTTGATGCAGTGAACGCGTGATTTTAGGTGCACTGGAGCTGACTTTCATAACTTACTTAGCACTGCCTGAAGAGAAGTTTGTGTGCACTGCAATTACTCCTAATAAGCCACTATTTAGGAGCCCACGCTCAGAGATGCGTTGCAAAGACTGGCTCCAGGGAACACCTTTCCACTGGCATCCTCCCCTGTGCTTAACCGTCACTGGCAGCGAGAGCACGACCGGGGATCAAAGGCACTTCCAGCTTTATTAATCAACATTTTCTTACGACACTTCTCAGTTCAGTTCTTTCCCGCAACTCGATGTCAGACTGTCAGAAATTATGGCAGTACCAAGAAGTTCAGTGATTACACAGATGTAAAGATTTTAAACAGATGCTGACAACTCCTGTCTGTCGAAAATGCTGCTAGAAAGCATGTCACCAGGATCTTCCAGTCTTCATTAGTTTTTAAAGCCAGCTCCATTAGAAAGGAGTGAAAAGGCACTCGGCAAGTATTTCAGCCAGCTTGATTTGGTGGTGGTGGGCTGCCCAGAATATGGAAATGAGCAGAGCAGAGCTCAGTGTTTAAGAAGATTTAAAGCTGAACACAAGTGTCAGAGGCTGGTGGAAAACGCTGGTTGGTCAGCTTCAGTTCATAGCCAGGGAGGTAACACACCCGAGACACACAAACGTGTGGAATTTGCCTGTAACCTCCTTTGTGAAAGAGGAGCGAACTGTGAGAAAGAGCCTTTCCTTTCCCTACAGCTGTGCAGTCACTGCGGGCAGACAGAGCCAGGGCTGCAGGAGGTGTTTCCGTGAGCTGATAGTTGCCATGAGAACAAGCTGTTCTAAAAACTCCTCCTTGGCACCAGCTCCACAAACGAGTGGCTCCAGGACTTGCCCTCACAGAGCAACACGGAGTTTGATTTTCTCACTAAGCCTATCAGCGATCTGGAGACTCTGAGAATTTATCTCAAGCCAAAACCAGGATGAAGCCACACGTAGGATCAGGAAAGCCCGAATCCAGTTGACAGGTTCCATCAGCAGGGTACAAACAGAGCTCCTTGTTTTCTAATTTGATCCAGAACATGTTTGCACAGGAAGATCCTTACTGGAAACCGTGGCTTGTCACTATGATCAGAATATGTTCTTATAAAATTAGCAAGAGAGTTCAGAATATGTAAGTACAGAAATGCAAATATATAAACCTATACCTATAAGCAGGTGAGCCCACAACCATAAATATCAACCATACAATCACAAATATGCTCTCCGGGCGATTTACACACATGAGCAGAATAAAACAGCTGAGCTCTCTCTGCGCTATGAACCCCATCGAGTCGGTGTTTCTACCACATCTGGGGTTTTCTTTTAGTGGGAACTTTCCATCTGGCCTGCGGGCAAACACCCCCTGAAGAGCTCTGGCCTCCTCCTTCAGCGTGACTCATGCAGTGCCAGCGTTCCACGGGGACTTGGCTCCTCTGCGGCTTGGGACAGGTTCAGTCTATTTGGTTTTGGCAGTGGCCTATCAGTTGCTTACTGCTGCTGCCTGCAGAAACCTGACTTTTGGAACAGAGCGTCTCATCAATTAGATGTTTGACTCTTAATAAGAGTTTCCAGCCCCCATCATACCTTGCTGAGATTTACCAGCCAGATAACAGGTTAAAGGAAGTGTAAAAATACACCCGGTGCCTTGTCTTCCACTCATCAGGGCTCGGGGTCCTACTGATTCTTTCTTCCCACACACTTTTTAATCGTGCTATATGAAAATCTCTTTTATTTTCCTGTCTCGGGTACTTTACTCCATGGTGTGCATTATCATTCCAGTTCTGGATTGATAGAGAGGTCAAGAGTTTAAAGCTATTTTGGTTTCTAAGGAAACAATGAGGTATTTCCAGAAGTACCCACCACATCCAGTTTCAAGGATTTGCCGAGTATTGACATTGCTCCCAGTTAAAGCGGTTGAGTTCTTCGTCATCTTTAATGTATTTTCCTCACTCTAATCTATTCAAGTGACAAACACTGAGAAATTAAATTACATGTCCCAAAATCACCGAGGAAGCCGAACAGGAATCCAGATCTTTCAAGTTCATCTCAAATCACAGAATCCTTCTTCCTTTTCTGCCATGAAAGGACTAGACCCCAAATAAAAATGAATTCTCCTGTGTCTTACTCTCATAATTACTTTTAAAACAGAAGCCTTACATGACCTTATTCCTCATCTCTCTCAATGCAGAAATCAGGGCACCCATGTGCGTTTTCCTTCACCAAATCACACTCCCTCTACTCGGCAAAAATAGTAATTTTGAGAAAGTGAACGGTGCTCTTATCTCTGCTCTTATCTCCCCTCTCTCTAAACTGCTAACAGCTGGGGGTGCATGTGCTAGGACCTGCCTTGGCAGCACGTAAACATCCTCGTCTCGGAATCTGTTGGCGCATTCGGTGAATATGTGGCAATGTGAGCTTCGGGAGGATTAAAAAAAAAAAAGAATGATGGGATATAAAAGGAAGAAATATAGGAATTGTATCTTAGGCAGACATTCAAAACAGTCACTAGTACCAGCATCAGATCAGTTCTTGTTATCGTAGGTTCTTCCCACAAGGTTAAAAAATAAAGAGGAAAAAAATTGTGTTTGAATTAAAGAGATTCAACAGTTTCATGCCTATGATCTTCAACAGAAGAAAAAGACAGAGAAAGTTGTGATGTTGAGAGGCCACACAACATGATCAGTAGGGGTGGGCAAAGTTTCGATGGGCAAGAGAAGAGATGAAGACCAAAAATGTTCATACAAAAGGCTGAAGAAGCATAATGTCACCGACAGAAGCAGAGGTGGAATTAGGAGAAGAAATGAAAAGTTAAAATCAGAATAATAACCTGACTTTGCTCATTTCTCCAGAAGCCATCCGGGGAATTGCAGACACCGGTAATGTAGCTTAAAATGTTCACGGAGTTCATTTAATTGTAATTGCATTAGCAATCCCTGGGAGAGAATTCAGCAGGGTGTGAGGAGAGGGAAGTATATGCCAGTGCCACTCAAGGGAAAAAAAAGGGGTGAAAGGACAATTAACAGAAATTCCCTGAAATAATATGAACAATCTTCTAAAGCAGCAGTGACTAGCAAAGCAGAGCAGGTAGAGGGAAGGCAGAACCAGGTCTCAGCCAGGCGCCTGGGCGTGGACTGTTACCACCAGTCACTGGATGACTTCACTGCAACAAACGTGTCTCCCTTACCCTCAGATAAGTTGCAGATAAAGGAAATTCCTTCGCTGACCATTCCTTGTATTTCCTTTAGTGGAAAGCTGACCCTGCAACAAATGAGGTTTATCGTAGTTGGAGAAAAAAAAGGCCTATGCAGAACAATAAAAGCACCTTCTTTCTTGAGCGAATCCTTCGCCGTACTGAAGGCTTTTCCAAGCATTTAAGTACATGTTACCCCCTTCTTTTGCCGAACCCCCAAATCCACTGCTTTCGGGTCCTGACGTGGGAGTCTAGGGAATGGTGAAGGAGTACCTACAGGGAAGGATGTTCCTCTCCCCCCGCAGCAAGAAACAAATCAGAAAACTCCGGTATTTGTTCTCCTTTAAGTTTCTTGCATTTCTGTTCAGTGAAGAAAAGCACATGGACTTTTTGTCCTAACTCTGGACTTTAATACTTAACAGTAAAGTAACTGTTCTTCTGTAGCTTCTTTTTGTCTGCAGGCAGACTGTAACCTCCTGATACTGTTATTTCACCTGTTCACAGCTCCCTGCTGGGCAGGCTTTTCCTACCCAGGGCTGCACAGGACATTCAGCTGTAGAGAAGGAACGACCAACGTGGCTCTGGCAGACGGAAGTGTCCTCCGGAGCTCTCTGGAAAGGCTGCACAATTTTACTGTGCCCGTTGAGAGTTGTGTGAACACAGCAGGCCCTACAGAAAGAAAAGAATTCCGCTGTGATGTTCGCAGGCTACAGCATCAGAGCCAGGTAACGTCTGGTACCTATATTCCACATATCGAGTGATACAGCCTGGACCTGAGCCACTGCAGAATTCCTCTTTCTGACACAGCCTCGCGATTAGCTACGGCCCAGTGGGGCTGTTGGTACAGGTGCCTTGGCCAGCTTCCAGTTTGTGTATTTGCTCTTTTACCCTCCCCGTGTTTGCTCTCAGTTTGACATTTCTCCCTCTACAAAGCGAGCGCAGCACTAACGGGAGGTCTGAAATCTGAAAGGCCAGACAGGCCCTCGCACAGAGGATGCATTTCCTTTGGCTTATCTTTTATTCTTTATTTTGGTATTAAGTGGACTCCTCATTGCCACATTGCAGCACGCATCTGGTGCTCTGAAGGTTCTCTTCAGTGGAAGCTCTTGCAGGTGGCAGAACTTCTGCCCAGGCCCAGTTGCTGCTCCCTGGAAGCTGCAAGTGCTGGTGGGCAGCTCAGCCCACCTCCCTCCAGAGCAGTTCTCCCGGGGAGGGAGTCTCAGGGGTCTGGAGGGAGTGAGGGGTGGCAAGAGAAAGAAAGAGAATGGAAGAAAAGGTGTGAGTGTCCAGGCGCACGTTCGGGCTGCGCGTGGAGGAGCTGCTAACAAAGGCAACACCGCTTCTGAAAATTCATCTCGGGCAACAGAGGACTTGTGCATTTTAGAAAGAACATTTTCATGAATCTCAGAGACCAGAAGACTAAGTGATGATCTTTTGTCTGTTTACTTCTCGCTTTCAGTAGCAATGAAAGGACTAAAGGTACAATCAGGTGCTTGTTTCTGTTGTTGCTCACTCCCCAGGTACTCACGGAAGTTTGATGCTACAAATATTGCCACGGTTCTTTGGAAAGGACTCTTGTTTTTATAGAAAGCTAGACTCTTTCAGACAAGGCATGCTCTGTGTCAGCCCCCTCTTCTCCTGTCAGCACAGGAGAAACTGAGAGCAAAGAAACAGTGAAAATGTTACTTCTGAAAGCAGACTTTTCCTCAAGGGAAATAAGGCAGCAGAGAGCTGGGAACCTGTTTTGTCAGGGTCCGCACACACTGTTCACCACGGGGCTCCTTTCAGGCTCTGTTTTCAGTCTACCAACTACCAACTTAATCACTCTGCATTAGAACTCCTGCCATTGCGAGAAGAAAGTCACCGTGAGACTTGGCTGTGGACACGGCGCTGGCTGCAGCAGAGCTGGCCGCTCCCAGCCCTTTTGTTTCCACAGAGGTGAACGGTAACTGGATTTCTGAGTGCTCCCTCAGCAGCTGTCCCACCTTTTGCTTCGTGAGGCAACGGTCTTTGGCGGGGGGGGGGTGGGAATCAGCTCCGGTGAGTGAAGGTATCTGGGGAAGGAATGCAGCCCACTTGAGCGTGACTGACCAATAAGAGGAATTGCCGTGTTGGCAGAAGGCTTTAGGCTGATAAATTCCACGGGTCTCGGATAACACATTCTGGAGACAACACCCACTGTCAGAAGCATAAAAGAGTGGGGTGGGGGAACAGAGCACACACTCCGGCCACAGGATCACGAACTGTGGGAGCTGCACCTAGGGTCAGGTCCTTGGTATTTCTTACCATGACCAGCTACAGCTTCAGGCAAACTACCTCTTCTGTGGCAGGGGGACCCGGTGGCTCCTCGGTCCGTTTTGGGGGAGGTTTCTTTAGGGCTCCAAGCATCCACGGGGGATCTGGTGGCAGGGGTGTTTCAGTCTCATCTGCTAGATTTGTCTCTTCTGGCCTAGGAAGCAGCCTGGGCGGTGGATCTGGAGGTAGTTTTAGCAGCAGCTTTAGTGGTGGCTATGGTGGTGGCTTGGGTGGCGGTGACGGCCTCCTCTCAGGAAATGAAAAGGCAACTATGCAAAGCCTGAACGAACGCCTCGCCTCTTACCTGGACAAAGTGCGTGCACTGGAAGAGGCAAACTCTGACCTTGAAACTAAAATCCGAGACTGGTACCAAAAGCGAGGACCAGGCCCAGCTCGGGACTACAGTGCTTATTACAAGACTATTGAAGACCTTCGAGACAAGGTAGGTGCTAACATTTATTAAAAATCACCTTAGATTTGCACTTAAGAATGAAGCATAAAAACCCCAAAGAGAAGAACTTTGCTAGGGACGCAGCCGGCGGGCACTGCGGCTCGTGAAAAGGAGAGGGGGATGAGACGAGTACGCAGTGGCTGGGCCAGGGGGATAGAGCAAATTACCTGGGTGGAACTGTTGGTGTGAAGTGTTACCTGAGAGCGTAGAGAGCAGCCAGCCTGAGCTGTCTTAGCACCTAGTTCTCTGGCGGTGTTTGCTTTCAACAGAACAGAGACACACACATATAGACACACATATAGACACACACACATATAGACACACATATAAACACACACATATAGACACACATATAGACACACACATATAGACACACACATATAGACACACATATAGACACACACATATAGACACACATATAAACACACACACATACAGACACAGACATATACAGGCACAGACACGTATAGACACACACACACAGACACACACATATAGACACACATATAGACACACACATATAGACACACACATATAGGCACACATATAGACACACACACACATATAGACACAGACATATACAGGCACAGACACATATAGACACACACACACATAGACACACACATATAGACAGACATATAGACACACACACATATAGACACACACTGATAGACACACACACACATACAGACACACACACATAGACACACACACACACATATGGACACACACACACATATAGGCACACACGTAGAGACACACATATAGACACACACACATATAGACACAGGCATATACAGGCACAGACACGTATAGACACACACACACAGAGACACACACACATATAGACAGACATATAGACACACACATATAGACACACACATATAGACACACACACAGACACACACACACATACAGACACACACACATACAGACACACACACATATGGACACACACATATGGACACACACACATATAGACACACACACATAGGCACACATGCACATATAGACACAGACATATATAGACACGTACACATGTAGAGATACACATATATATAAACATACACACACATATATAGACACAGGCACACATACATATACAGGCACACAGACAAACAGACACACAGACAGACACAGGCCGGTCAGTTCACATATATATATATATATATATGTTACGGAGCCAAACTGATAGCAAACTGCCTATCTCTGCAGTCTGATACCTGCTGTATAGCCTGAAAAGCCACCGAGGCACGAACACGCTGCTTTAACGGGAAAAATAACCATCGGTCAAGTATAATTTTGTAAATGCGGAGAGCGCAGCTCCAGGTTTCATCACCGTACTGTTCTTTTTCTTTCACATTTCACTTCCTTAGGCTTCGAATTGAAATGAGTGCTGAACCATTTGGCTTGTGGAGAAAGGAAGTAGCAGGCATGAAGTAATCAACCCCACAGATAAAGGCAGGATTTGCCCCAACAGCCCATGGGTACCTGATAACAGATTACTCTGAGGTGATACACACCCAGAAAACATAAGGAGCAGCTGATTAAACTCTGTAAATAAATGAAAGAAAATTTGAGGTTTAGTTTTCACAGTTCAGCCCGGAGTTCATGACCGCTCCCAGGCGGTTTGCCCTCTCCTTGCTTCAACCCGTTCCCGTTCTCTGCTGATTGCAAAGACTGAGCTGCGGTGAAGGCAGAACAGCAAATAGATTTTCTCCTTTTAGCAGTCTTCTCCTGCCTGCTTTTTACTCCCCTGTTAGAGGACAGAAAATGCTGTTCCAGCTGCTTTTGTGGATGAACTTCTGAGTTTTAAAAGTGTCAGGCAAAAAAAAAGACATGCTTTCTAAGTAAAAATTAACAGGGATTGCTTCTAGATAAACAATTTTTCCTCTAGAGGCTTTCCTGATGCATTAGAAGAGTCAGTAAACACTATCCTGGACATCCGAGGAAATAAAAATACGTTCAAAGTCTACAGAAATGCAGTATGAACCCATGCTGTCTACCAAACACCAACATGTCATTGCTTTTAGAATCCTCCAGATGTTGTAGCCACTGATGAGAAAACAGGTGACCAGAATACATTCTGCCAAGGGGGACTGCAAACCTTCCTCCTGTGCATCTCTCCAGGACACAGGTTTCTCGCCTCAGTCCTCAAACATCACTCACCCCTGGCTCACCAAAACCCTCCCCCTCCAAGACAGGATGTATTTTGTCACCCTGTGGCACTTCTACCTTCACAGGCCAGGCAAGACTAGGAGAACCTGCCCATAACTAAGAGAACCTGCCCATAACTAACAGTGGTGGCAAAGCCATCGTAACTCTGCGCTCTGAAACCAAATAAAATACACTTTTACTTGGTGTGCCTACAGATACAATAGAGTCTTAACTCTTTATCTTCAGATCAGGGAAGCAGATAACAGCGTTGTTTCAGCCTCAGCAATGAGCTCTCATTGTTTGTAGATCCTCGATGCCACCATCGACAACTCCAAGGTTGTCCTGCAGATTGACAATGCCAGGCTGGCTGCTGACGACTTCAAAACCAAGTGAGTAATTTCTGAAAGGAAAGAGATCTCCTGAGCAGACAAAAACCCCTGCTGAGCCAGAGGGCAGTGGCTGTTAAAAAAGAAAGGAATGCCTCTAAAATCTCTGTAGGAGCACTAGTTTGAGCCTGTCGTTGCAGTTCAGGCCTTTATGTATCTGCTGAAAGCACCACCTGCACCGCAGAAAATGTTGTAGCATGTAAAATATGTGGAGAAAAGTTTAATGCAGGACAATATTTGCTACCTCAAAAATCCTCTAAACCCAGATACATTTATAGCAAGTAATGGTGGTCTGGCTTACTCAGCTAACCTGGAGAGTTTGGGGTTGCTTTTTTAAGGTTTGAAACAGAGCAGGCTCTGCGCATGAGCGTGGAGGCCGACATCAACGGCCTGCGCAAGGTCCTGGATGAGCTGACCCTGGCCAGAGCTGACCTGGAGATGCAGATCGAGAACCTGAAGGAGGAGCTGGCCTACCTCAAGAAGAACCACGAGGAGGTAAAAAACTCCAAGAAACACCTTTGAAAGACATTAGAGAAATGGTGTGTGGAAGTGCGGAGCCCCTCAGGACTGCCCTGCGCTCTCCAGCAGCCAAGACAATATTTCTGAGTAGACTGGGAGGCTAGAGATTCAATTCCCCTGCAATTCTTTAAGTGGAGTCAGTCAGTCCTTGAAGAAAGAATGGAAGGTTCGTATTTTTTTTAGTTTATGATCATACCCTCTTTTGTCTTCCGCTGTCTTGTCCACATAGGAAATGAGTGCCCTGGGAGGACAAGTAGCTGGCCAAGTTAATGTTGAAGTGGACTCTGCTCCAGGCATTGACCTGTCCAAGATCCTGGCTGAAATGAGAGACCAGTATGAACACATGGCTGAGAAGAACAGGAAGGATGCTGAGGCCTGGTTCCACAACAAGGTAGGAAAAACACCATACTGTACAAGCACTAACCATAAAAATCCACGAAAGAAGCAAAACATGATTAAAACCAGAAAACTGCTGGGAAATCCTCGTCACCTCTGCTTAGAGGCCCCCTGTTTCTCACGTGATGTTGTCCCTGTTTCAGACTGAGGAGCTGAGCCATGAGGTAGCCGTCCATACCGAACAGCTGCAGAGCAGCAGGTCCGAGGTCACTGACCTGAGACGCACCCTCCAAGGGCTGGAAATCGAGCTCCAGTCCCAGCTCAGCACGGTACGTTCCGATTTGCACCGCGTGACCCCCCCTGCCCCTGCCGAAACGGGTACATATTCCCCTCCCTGCGAGGAGTCTTGCACTCGGCAGCAACCTGTTTGTGGTTGCCCTCCAACCTCTCTGGCCTCAGAAAGCGGCGCTGGAAAGCACCCTGGCAGACACGGAAGGGAGTTACGGTGCCCAGCTGGCGCAGATCCAGGGCCTGATCGGCAGCGTCGAGGCGCAGCTGGCTGAGCTCCGAGCCGACATGGAGCGTCAGAACAGCGACTACAAGATCCTCATGGATGTCAAGACTCGACTGGAGCAAGAGATCGCTACTTACCGACAACTCCTGGAAGGCCAGGAGTCCCAGTAAGGAACTCTGGTCACTGCACAAAACCTTTTTGCTTAGCCGTGCCCTGGTGCTCATTTGCCACAGCACCGCAGTAAACACAACTTCAAACACTCCTGGGGTTTGTAGATTTTTAACAAATTCATTTTTCTGGACCACGATGCAGCTAGAAATGTTACATTTCCCATTTACATTGAGTTTCTAAACAAAAAGGCAAAGTGACAAGCAGGAAAAGAGATTAAATGTGACCAACAGTTCCAAGTGCTAACTAATCATCAGCTGCCTGACACTCGGGGAACACGCCGCAGTTGGTAATGCTCACAGAATATAAGGACAAACACCAAATTCCCCTGAGCTCCCTGTCAGGAGTTAAATAGCTCTTGCCTTGTAGGAATCAGTGTAGAAGGAAACCCTGTGAAGGCAGAGAAGCCCCCAGATGGGAGCACAGCGTGTCATTTTCTCTGTCATTTCATATATAGCCTCAAGGAGGGAAATATCTCATAGCCTGGAACAAAAACACGAGATGGCAGTTAAAAGATTTTATTTCCTCTATTCCATCTTTTCCTCGTCTTTACCCACCGCAGCTGTTTAAAATATATTTCCTACAACAATTCCCTCTCCTGAGCTGAGAGGGAGAGCAAGGAGCTGATCACCTCTGACTGTGTACAAATTGACCTGACTGATAGAGAATTTGCTTTCATACATCCTCCTCTCAGGCAGCCCTCCGTACGTTCTCTCTCCTTTTAACTGCTCTCTCTTTGTTCTACAGGATGTTCGGGCCCCTTTCTGGAACTGCCGGTAAGAATTGTTTCTCTTTCAGGAAACCTTTAGGAGTCAAGACACTTCATCTTGATACACTTATGTGCTGGTACTTGTGTCCAGTCTGGAGACTGGGCTGCTGCGCTGCTTCGCGTCAGAAAGAGACCAACCCTAATAAGTTAACAAATGATGACTCTGGCTAGAAGTTAACAATTTTCAGTCATTAAAAGATGTTAAATACCTGAAAAAACCTCTCAGACTACACTACAGTAAAGGCTGAGTAAAGCACAAAACGTTTAATCATTCCCCCAGATGAAAGGATATGAGAAATTTAAGCTTGGCCAGCTCAGGGGAATTGTCCGAACACGCGAGTAGAACTTGCCTTGAGCTTTTAAAGGTCAGCTGCGTTATAAAAGTGATGTATGATTCAAACCAGAGCTGTGAAGAAGAAAGCTTCTGAGGGAAGGGAAGGAGAGACAAGACGTAAGCTCAGCGGCCGCTGCAGGGCGGTCTCGTGTGTGTTACCCTAATTGCTGCTCTCTCTCTCCATATTGCTGCAGACAAAGGAGACAAGCTGGCAGATGGAAAGTAGCACTGAGAGAGAGTCCTCCAAATGTCCTCTTCCAAAGGAGACAAAGCAGACAACACCCAGGCACTGAAATGGAGAAGAATCGCTCTAAACTGCTGGAAATTACTGTCCTCCAACAGCACAAATTCTCGGGCACACAAAGTTTAGGTAAATTCATCCAGTTAGTGGTGATTACTTTGTAAACTGAATTAGCTTTTCAATTATTTCTACTTCTCCCATGTACTGAATTGCTGTATCTACTCTAATAAAGATGATCTTCTTGCAGTGTTAGCTTCTTTTGGGTTATTGTGATATCATTACTGAAGTTTGGCTTTAATCAGGCAGGAAATAGCCAGCCAGCCTCCCCGCAGGTTACTGCTCCGTGTCTCTGGGTGCCTTGAGCTCCAGCTCCGATTCCTTCTTGCTCCTCTTGCTGACAGGAGCTCTGAATAGGGAGGCAACAGCATCCTTGGCCCCGCACAGTGGGGAACCCAAGAGTGAGTTACGCTGCCAACTACAACGGCCAGGCACTCTGAAGAGCAGGAGCGGTGAGATGTTAAGGGATTCCAGTAAGCAGCAGAAGTGGGAGATGTTTTGTTAGGGGAAAATGGAAAGCTGGTAAGATGGTTTGAAGGTAACTCCTGCAGAAGCAAAGAGGAGCGAGAAACAGTTGTGAAATTTCTTCACTCACTTTCCCAGTTCATAGAGAGGTAACAAACCACCCTCCTTCGCAGGCCATCGGAAGGATACCGTCCCAGCTGCAATGCCAACTGTAAGCACTTTTAGTCCAGGCCCCCAGAAATCAGCAATTCATTGCCAACCACCCCTCCACAAGCTTATGACCGAGGAAACTCTTGCGGGTTTGTGCTACAGCTGAACTCCCACCACCCGCTATTACAGTCAGCTTGTCAGCCGAGGGTGAACTGAACCGACAGCACGCCCGGACTAAACGTACCCCGACACTGCATCTTGCAGCCCTTGTTTCATCATCAAATCCTTCAGCACTTTTCCCTTTGGACTTGGGAGGTTATTTCACCCTTAACTATGATGTTCACACTTTGCAAATGTATATTTTGACCAAAAAAGTTTTATTTGCAAAGACTGAATTAAATGCATGTTTAGAAAAGAAAAGATGTTTCAAAAGGTTAATTGTTTAAAAGTGTTTAGGAGGTTAAAAGTGCCAAGAATTGAGTGAATTCATAAACCCTGCTGAAGGAACTGGGGGCTTCAGAGACTTGAAGGCATCTTGAAAAGGTTAGAATTCTTGTTTTTATAGGCTAATTTTAATTTTCGATTATATTTTTATTGATTTTGTGCCATATTTGTGAGGTAATGAAGGATTTCTGGTGAAATGTTTAATATAAAATCACTCAGAGACTATAATTTTAGAGTGTGGTTCACACACAAAAAAGTGTTTTCTAAAGGTATGTAAAGTCTGAGTGATGGTTTAATCAGCAGAGACTGAGTCGATAAACAAGCTGCTTCTTGAATGGAACTCTCTGTCCTCCTGAAAGGAGAGGCTGAAGTGTGTCAACTCTGTTAATCCCGTAACAGGAGTAATAAAAGAGTGTGCGTGGCACAGACAAGTCAGGGAACGTCTCCCAGGAAAGCGCTGTGGAAGCACAACAATCCAGGGAGCTTATGCTCCTCAAATACAGTGCCGAGCACTGTGAGGAGGAGAAACTGTCGAGACATTGGATAAGAAACCTCGGAGTGAAGATAGTGAGGACAGAATAAAGGCATAAGCTTGAAATAGCTATTTTAGTTTTACTTCAGCAGGTGATGGGCTCGATATCCTTGTATAGAATACAAGGAGAAAAAGCTGTAGATCGATGTTCATGCCCCAGCTGCAGAAAAGAGCTAAACGAAGAATGAACTCAGATCGCTACCAGTACAGAGACAGCACCGACTGGAGATGCTCCTTTAAAGTCCGCGGAGGTTATGAATCTGGAAGCATTCCAAACCTCACCACTCTAGGGAAATGTAACTGTTGTGGGTTTTTTAATCATAGAACACAGCTAAACTGCAGCAATGATAACTGAAAGGAAGAATATGAATGTGTCCAGAACTATACTCAGATCTAGCACTGAGCTAGAGACAGGCGACTTTCACATACTTGTTCCAATTCAGATATGAAACCGGACTCATCAAACCACTTTTGATTTCTAAACTTTTACTAATGTAAATACCAAACTGTATCTCATTTTTCTTTGCCTTGCATAGTCTAGGATAAAATGCTCTAATGCGTGTAGGTTTTGCTGTAGAAGTCTTTAGCCTGGAGACAGTAAAAAACCAACAAAATCTTTCTGAATCGGTACCCTGAGCGAGTGAACCCTGGCCATGCAGCAGCCCTCGCCAGCAGTCTGCTCTCGCTGCGGACGTACAGACAGATCTACCATTCCTCTCTCACCAGAAAAGACGATGGTCAGAAGTAAGCTCTGAAAAGTAAAAGGGTTTTCTCTTTAGGGAAATACCCGGGAAGCACAGCAACTGAGGCAAGCTGCAAATAAATGATCCATAACCAACCACCTCCAGACTTCACAGGGCTTTGCTGAGGCACCTTTCCTTGGATTCTCCTTTGGTTTGAAAATACTACTGACAATTTCTAGCAAAATATTAGGAACTATTTGGAAGTAGTTGTTTAATCTCAAAGAATAGATAGTGAAGATGATGAAGGTCGGCCAGTGCTGTGCTCTGCAGCGACAAGTTTTTGTTCACGGGGGTGGGGGGACACAACACCCTGAGGATCTGAGCTTGATGGGTTACAGAAAACTGAAAAAGCCACAGAATCCCCCCACTGTGCTTTTCTGAATTGTGTTATAGGGCATAGACTGCATTGAGTGCTTAATATTATTTGTCTCAGTGACAAATATGATACAAGAAAGAAACAACTTTATATCTGCTACCTGTTAAGTTTCATCTGATAACGACCCGGAGTAACGCGCAGGGCACTTTAAAAAGCAGCAAAGTGTATTTCAGCAGCAAGCTTCCAGAGGACTTACAAAGACTGACTGAAAGAAGACTGAATGAAAAATCCCCAAAGTTTCCTGTTAAAGTTTATGGTGTTTTCTAGAAAAGGTTTGGGGTTTTTTTAATGGAATGCGAAGTTGCTTCTGGTGGGATCACTCGGAGTTAAACACACCCTAGCAGCGTGCACACCTCAGGTTATTTACATGACAGGGGTCTTAAAGAAACTTTTTTTTACCTTTGGGAGAGTTTGTCTGAACTTGTTTCCTGAGATACTAACTCTTGGAGATGCAGATTTGGCAGGCTCCGCAGAACCATTAATCTGCCCCACAGCAAAACCGAACTGCTGTGGCAAAGGGCCAGGGGCAGTTTGAAACACGTTTCCAGAGCTGCGAAACACCCGCTCCCTGCTCACCAGCCAGAGGAGGAGGAGTGGACAGGCTCAGAACCAGGGTGTCAAGCTGCCTATCACAGCCAGATTTTTGATGTTTCTTTCCTCCCAAGTACAAATGTTCTCCTAGTAAAAAGCTTTCACATTTCTCCGAGGCTGCACTAAAGTCTCAAGCGTAAGTTTCAGCAAACCCCCCAGTTTATTCCAACAAGTGGTATGAGCCTCAGTTTAGCCGAGATCACCCATCCTGAATTCTGTTGACCCGTCCTGTCAAAGCCTGTGCTAAAACCAACGCTCTCCTTACTACGTTGTTAGCAAACATCATTTGTCTTCTCTATTTCAAAGTTTTCTTTTTAAATAATTTTGTTGGCTCTGAACTTAGAGACCAGAGAAATTTCCTCCCATCTTCACCTCATCACTGCTTTTCTCTGTCCTCTCAAGCCCCAGTTCCCTTAAAGCATTCTGTGCCCAGGTACCCATTCTGTGTCTCACCAGACCCCTGTTCTTCAGCTGCACCTTGTGCCTTTCAGCTGCAGAATGTCACCTTGTTGTGCAAAGAGGAGGGGGCTCTGTCTTCAAACTCCACCCTATTGCCACACTCCCCACACACACTTTATCCCCAGTGACACATCCCAGCAGGGTAAACAAGCAGTTAATGCTCCCTGGAAACTCGGGATCCCAAGTCCGCTCTCTCCCAGCACAGGCTGCAGGACCAGGTACTGCCTTTCCAGTGCCACTAACAGGCCATCGGATCTGAAAGAGACGGGAGGTTCAGGGTCCCACGGGTTGAGGTGACTCTTCTAAGTGCTTCTCAAATGTTATTTTCAACAATTACTTCATTCCATAGTGCATATTGGCATTAAACACTTTTACTGCTATGTGAACGGTTTCATCTTAAACCCAGCTTGGTTTTGTTGTCCAAAAGTAACAGCAACGTAGTCCTCCCACGTTTCTGCTTTTAGTTGAATGACTTCAATCTTCTACTACCCTTCTCGACTATCTGAGAAGCATTAGCAGATTATCTGTGCCCACGCTCCCCCGTACATCGACAGATGCCGACTGTTCCTCACGCAACGCTATGGTTGGATGCTTTTTGTACTAAATATTCACCTTCCACAATCTAAATATTGGTTCCAAGCAAAGAACAAAATAAGGATGAATGAAATTCAATTCCAAAATTTGAAGGGGAAAAAATATGGATAGTAAAGAAGAAATACTGGTGAGCTGAACGGATGACTGCACATTCTTCAGTGAAAGGAGAATTTTACTCATACCTCATTTTATTCAAAGTTGATTGTCTTCAAATAGCCCTGGTGACTGCTGTGATGGATAAGTGGGTGTGGGTGAACTCACTTGGTTTTTCCATTCTTAAATGTCAGAGGAGTAAACTCCAAGTTTCAGAACTATAGCCTGAAGAAAAAACACTCATCTGAATCATCCCTTTTGTTTAATTAAAAAAAGAAACCCCAGCCCTAGCCCCTGAGATGTGCAGCCAGCTCTGTTTGTGAGGAATGTCATCATAATTGGCCTCACCTCCAGGGAGGAGAAATTTTGGAGGGAGGGCTGCATGTTGGGTTTGCCTCCCAACACCCTATCTTGAGGATATAAAAGAAGCTCCAGGGCAGTGAAGGCACATACCTTCCTCTTCTCCACCACTAACTGACCTTAGCACCTTCTTGTGCTGCAGCCATGGCTACTTCCTTCCTGCAGAGCTCTTCTTCTACCTATGGGGGTGGCTTTGGGGGTGGTGGAAGCAGCAGCTCTCGCCTTTCCTCCGTCCGAACAGGAGGAATCTGCCGGGCTCCGAGCATCCATGGAGGATCTGGTGGCAGGGGTGTCTCCATCTCCTCAGCTAGGTATGTCTCCTCTGTAGGAGGTGGATATGGTGGTGGCCTGTGTTCTGGTTTTGGTAGTGGTTATGGAGGAGGCTATGGTGGTTTTGGTGGTGGTGCAGCCTCTGGCTTTGGTGGAGGGGCTGGCTTTGGTGGAGGTTTTGAACTCGGTGGTGGCTTTGGTGGTGGTGATGGCCTTCTCTCTGGAAATGAAAAGATAACGATGCAGAATCTGAATGACCGCCTGGCTTCGTACCTGGACAAGGTACGAGCATTGGAAGAGGCAAATTCTGATTTAGAAGTTAAAATCCGAGACTGGTATCAGAAGCAAGCTCCCACCAGCCCAGCCCGTGACTACAGCAACTATTACAAGATAATTGAAGATCTCCGAGACAAGGTACGACATTCGTATGCGCGGGGGTTGTAAGAATCCATCAGAGTTGCAGAGCTGCAGATTCCACTCCTTTAAAACAAGCTAAAATGTTTACAGAATAAGTACGGAATTCCCCAATACGTGCTGGTGGTGAGCGTTCTAGCAGAAAACAGTAGCTATGTCTCAATTTAAAAAACCAAGTAGGTGATCCTGAAAACGTGTCTGTTAAATTAAAATGATTGCGCTAAAAGTTAGCAAAACATGGCAAAATGTGCTTAGAATTATCAATGTATTTGTTCAGTAATCAAACAGTAAAGAATGTGGCAGGTAGGCCTCAGAGGCTGAAAAATAATCTCCTAGCTGCAGATAAGATCAGGTGTTGTACCAGGCTGGTATTTTCCAGTTAAGTTTCTAATTGCTGTTACACGAAGGTATCTCCGCTCTCTGACTGGCAAAGGGAATGTGGGAAAGAGCTCTGCCTTTTGGGGTTTTCTCTGTAAAAGCCGTAAGAGTTACACCGTAACCAAAGAGCAGCATGATCAGCTGGAATGGCCGTTGTGGTCCCCAGAGCATGTTTAACCAGTGACATCACAACAGAGGTCCATTCTCTTCTACCTTCTCGTGGTTCACAGCCGTGATAAGTACCTGCTACGTACTCGGGACCCTGCGATTTCACCGTGATTCACAGGAACCTTTTTCTGTGTTTCTCAATTGCCAGATCCTTGCAGCTACTATTGACAACTCCAGGGTCATCCTGGAGATCGACAACGCCAGGCTGGCTGCAGATGACTTCAGACTGAAGTAAGTTTACCTGGAGCACATTTGTCTACTCTCCCTTGTCCTCTTTTCTGAAGTTCAGCTTTACTTTTTCTCTAGAAAATAAAGCTCTTCGGTCACATTTTGAAACTACAGCCAGGTATTTTTCCTTGATACCTTCTGATGAAAAACCCCCTAGCAAACAGAATCCATGTGATGATCAGTTTGGAACATAAACCTGTTAGGATTTAGTATCCAGTATCCAGATCACCGAGCTGGTTGCAGAAGAAATTATAGCTCATGTCTTTGGTTTTTGTCTTGCTCTTAAACTATTTTTACTGGCCTAAATCTCAGGGAAAAGAAGACAGGACTAGGTTGGGGTTTTCACTGAAAAGGAAGAGTGGTGTGAAGCGATCGCTGATTGGTTGCAGTAGTTCTCTCTCATACAGTCAGAAATTTAGAGAACAAAACAAAGAGCAGTTTGGGCCTTGCCCAGCTCATGGGCTCCCCAGTACAGCAGGCACTGTGGAAAGGATGATGAAGGTACTTGCGCAAGTGACTTCCTTGCAGCGACGTACCTGCAGGACTCTACTCTCTCCCCCAGTGCCTGGGCAGAGCTGGGCAATCTGGGCTTTCCTTCACAGCGAGGGTGAGAGGGCCCTGCAGAGGGACTGTCCTGGGTGGCAACTTGTCTGCTGATGCTGATCGTCTTTACTGGGTTCTGCAATGCGAAACATCTTGTACTCCTCAAGGATAAAATCTGATGGCAATGCAAGTGTGGCCAGAGCTGGATATTGGAGAAAACCATCTGTACTCCCATTACATTTCTCTTCAATCCACATGTTTTCATTTATAGCCCACTGCTCCTCCCACATTCAGTATCAAATTTGCGAGTTTTACAGCTCTGCTGCATACCAACTCGTACATACCCCAGCCCTTGTTTCTTTTTTAAACTGCAGGTATGAGAATGAGTTGTTCCTGCGCCAGAGCGTGGAGGCCGACATCAACGGCCTGCGCAGAGTCCTGGATGAGCTGACCCTGGCCAGAGCTGACCTGGAGATGCAGATCGAAACACTGAAGGAGGAGCTGGCCTACCTCAAGAAGAACCACGAGGAGGTGAGAGGCCGTAACAGTGCCGAGAGGAAATTACTTCTCTTTGGAATTTATGCCTCTCGGGTGGGGAGGGGGAAATCCAAACAAAAAAACGAGAATGACAACATTACAGCTTAATTAAAAGACAACTGTAACGTGAAAAGAATCCAAAGTGTGTCCCGAGAAGCATTTCTCTGATTCCAAACGGTCCAGACCTGTCAGTTGTCGTTTCATTCATAAGCACAAGTCACTGAGACGGTTCAGCTGAGTGTAAGAAACACACGTGTAAGTTACATGTCAGTATGCGTGTGGAGCCTGCGAGCAGAGAGCGTAGGAAATCGCGTGTGATGAAAGAGAAAATGGGATAAACGTTCCTGTGTTCCACCTCTAACTAATAACAGCCCTGCCAACCACTGCACAGACTGCTGACAGCAGGAAGAGCCTCAGAAGATAGAGCCTCACCTTTTTTGTGTCCTCTGCTCTCTGCCCACGCAGGAAATGAAAGAGTTCTCAAACCAGATGAGTGGAACAGTCAGTGTGGAAATGGATGCGGCTCCTGGCATCGACCTGACCAGAATTCTCTCTGAGATGAGGGAGCAGTATGAAGCTCTGGCTGAGAAGAACCGTAAGGATGCTGAGGCCTGGTTCTTCACTCAGGTACAGTTACACCAATGAGCAGCAGGCCGCTGCACGGCCTCATTCTGACTGCCCCAGCAGATGGGACAGGCCCTCCCTTTCTCACAGTAACTGACATCTTTTCATAAAATATGGATGGGATTTTATAGTTTTGGGGTGTTTTTTTCTTTCAGACCGATGAGCTGAACCGTGAAGTAGCCACCCACACACAAGAGATACAGACTGGCAAATCGGAGATCACAGAACTGAGGCGCACGGTCCAGGGCCTGGAGATCGAGCTCCAGTCGCAGCTCAGCATGGTACGGAGCTGTGCCAAGCACATCATAGGTCACCACGAGTCCTCTCCCCTCCCTCTCTCTCTGTCTTGCCTCTCCTCAGACTCCCCGTCCGGGGGACATTCTGCACGTTAACCAGTTTGCCGTTATTCCTCTTTAGAAAGCTGGCCTGGAGGCCAGCTTGCGCGACACGGAGGGCCGGTACTGCGCGCAGCTGGCCCAGATCCAGGCCCTCATCACCAGCGTCGAGGAGCAACTGAGTGAGCTCCGATGCGACATGGAGCGTCAGAACCAGGAGTACAGAATGCTCATGGACATCAAAAGTCGCCTGGAGCAGGAAATCGCCACGTACCGGCAGCTGCTGGAGGGCCAGGACTCTCAGTACGTTACTCTACACAAATCCTCTGATGATTAGATAAGGTTAATAACATGACACCTTGTAAAGCAGTAATTTGTGGTTGCTAAGCTGACTCCAGATTACTAAACTACACTCAAGCACACGCAGCCTTTCGGGTACAGGCAAATGCTCAGCAAAATCCCAGGCGTTGCTGTAGCTCAGGCTGGTGGTGATGAGTCGAAAATATAAATGCAACCATTTTGACTACAACGAATTACAGAAGGCACCAGTCACTGTACGTATGTCTTACATAATCCTCTTGTCCAGGAGTAACAGCTTCAGCCTGAAATAACCTATAAAAGCCCCTCTGCAGTATTTCTTTAGCTCCTGGTTTTCTACACTTGTGCACAGAGGGTATGCATCACCACCCACCAGTGCTCCCAACCGGAGAAGTCGGTACAGACCACAGCTTACTTTAATAGAATCTCTATTTTACTGCCTCCTTCTCATACCTGAGCTACACATGGAATTGGTTTTGATTTCTGAGGAGGAATCATCTCCTTATCTTGCTTCCAAAACATGACATTTTGAGAAGCAGAGAAGTACACAGAGACATAGCAGGCCCAGGAACTGGTCTGACTGCTGCTCCGTTTCCTATGGAGTAGGTAGGAGCGGCCTTCAAAGCAGACAGCACCTTACCAGCAGCAGCAGCAACAACACAGCTGAGAAACAACCCGCTGAGAGCAGCAGTGGGGAACCGTGGCTATCCACACCCAACGGTGCCGAACTGGATCAATGGTTTCAGGGGGCAGGGGCAGTGATGGTCACTAATCAAATATTTCTTCTTTTCTACAGGTTGACAGGAGTGATCCCCAAGGATGGTAAGAAAAACTTTTGATTTCAAGAGGGGCTGAAATGAATTGACAAAACAGGATTAAATAACCTGATCTTTTTTGCTTAGGACTTCTTCTTCCTAACAGAGTTTTCATTCTCTCTGCAATGACCACCTTCCTTATCATTCAGAGACAACAATATAATACTTTATGCTATGTGCTCTTTTGAAACCAGTAGCTTGCCAAAATAATTGCACCAACTCCTCGCGGGATTCTAAACTCCTGCAATCTCCCAGAGATTCCCAAATTTCACACAACGTACAAGATACATCCAAATCTGACGTGCGATGGGTACGCTTAAGATTGACCGGATGAGCAGCCGTAGGGAGAGAAGATATAACGGCAGTTCCCTCTTTGACATGTGAAAAAGATCAACAAAACCAACCCACTGTGCAGCTCTGTGGCGTGTTAGTGCATTTTTTTTATCCCTAGTTGATTTTGTTTGTTTTTTTCTCCTCTACAGCAACTCTGAGCACTGGAAGACTTCGCTCAGGCATAGATGATGATGGAAAATCTGCTTCTACTCGTGATAGAAGATTCTAATACAGAAATACCAAATCCCCTGTTGCATACGATACCATAAAAAGCCAGTGCAGCCTACAGGCGGGGTAGTGCTCAGAGAAACAGCCCTTTACTTTCACCAAATCAGAAGAATGTAATCCAAGAATGTGCAGAAGCTTGATGTCTTGCCTTAAATTTCCTCTTCTTTTTGCCATGACCACTCGGCTCTATGGGTCAGCGATGACAGCCATGTTTTCTGTCAGTAGCTCTATAGTTTTCCTTTTGAAAACCTACAGAATAAAGTTTCTGTTCTGCTTGTGCAAATACACCCAGTCTGATGTCGTTTTTTGGTGTCAGAAAGGCATTGCCATGCACATGAGCATACACCCTGCCCAGAGCCTCCGGTAACCAACCCAAGAGACACTCAGTGGGTAACAACTGCAATAACAACAATAACTTTAGCAATAATAACAAAGGTGATGAAGAACAGAAAGCTATAAAGTGCCATTACATTCTCGCAGGAAACTGGGAGAGAATACTGGTAAAAAAAAAGAGTAATGCAAAAAATCCTTCAGTTCTTTGTTCTGAATTCGAAGTGCACAATGTCACTACAGTTCATGCACGCATAAAATGCACCTCTGGAAAAAAAATACTATTTTTCCATATAGATATTTACGGTCCTTCGGGAAAAAGGCAAACTCCCTTAGCTGCTGAGCAAGCACTAGGCACAGCCCAGGTGAAGGGAACCGTTGCGACACAGTTTGCTGTGACTATTTTGGTTTTCATACACCAGTAAGAAACTCACCAGCCAGTGGCATTCCTGCTGCTGTAGCATAAGCAACGCAGAAAACATTTACATAAATGCTCTATTTTGCCAACATAATCCCACTATTTTTCTGTCTGCTATTTTCTGACATTAAAAATAATTAAAATCTCTTTCCTGCTGGCACCAGCAGCCCAGTTCAACCATGAAGGAGGCTGCAGGATCACTGGGGTATCACTGCTGGTGTTCTCACTGCAAAGAACTGAGAAGAGGTTCTTGCAAACCTCAGCAAAGCAACATCGTAATCCACCAGAACAGGAAACCCAGACGGTACAAATGATATCTTTTCCCTGACCCAGAAATCAGGTGACTATTGCATGTATTGCTCGGACAGCGTGAGAGAGAACTGCAGCCACAGGAACCTCCCGGTTGTATTTCAGGGGGAGGAACGGAACCAGCAAGCGATGCTCACAGGATATTTACCTGTGCAATGCAGGTGTCAAAATATTCTGCCCATACGTAAGCTGCAGCCTATGAATTCGGTTCAGTTTGCTTTTCACATGCCAACTCAGTAAAACAAGTACAACTCCCAAATAAAGCAGCTCTGGACTGCGCACTCCCGAGTCCCCGCGAGCCTGGGCCTGCTCAGCAGCTCCCCGGCTTAGAGCACTTTGGACAAACACCCAACAGGAGAAGTCGCCATCCCATGGTGCCATCTGCTGACGGTGGTTTATTTTCTCACTCTGATCACTGCTTTCATTCTGCGCTCTCTGGATTCAAGAGCTGACCAAAGCCTAGTCCCACAGCGCCAGCTCGACAAAGGAGAGCCATGTCTGCTCTTGAAGGAAGTTTTTTGATCTTCTCCACAGATCCTCAGCGTATGTTGATGAAACCTGTGTGGCACCTTTTCCAGCCTGAAGAGGCTGAGCTTCAGAGGAAACACCTCCTACATGCAAATCGCCTTTGTTTTGTATTACTTGCCTGAAAAAATACGATTGCTCTTTTTCATGATGGCACAATACTCCCTGAAATTACCTGGGAGTAAGAGAGAGGCTGTTCCGTCTCCCAGAGTGCCACCCTGACTGCCAGGCACATGGTGAATCTCACTGAGGAATCCCACATGGAACACAGGATTCATTTTATTCCGTGTAATGTTACGTACATACGTATGTATTTCTATTTCAGTGTAATATTTCACAAAACATTAACTTGCTGAGCTAGAAAATTCAGTTTGACATTAATCTCTGGTGAGATGAACTGGACATCACTGGTCCTGTGATAATTTGGTGGGATCTTTTTTTTGTCTTAGGCCTTCACTTTTTGGCTGGTGCTTCAAGCTCTTCTTACTCTGAAGCAGCAGGGCTGACACTGCACTGTATCCATTCATGGCAGCTTATCAGACTATTTTGTGATAGCCACGCCCCGCACTTATTGGAAAGCTGTCTCTTTAGTGATTGATTTCCCCAAACAATTAACAGTGTTAGCGCTTCTATCCAATGAACCGCATGATGAATAAGAAGGAATATGCACAACGGAAAGGTCACTGGTAGAAAGCAAATGGGCAGGTGCTGAGCAAAGCTGAGACTGAGCCACGAGGAGGAGCTCAAAACCTGTCCTACTCAGAAGGTGAGGCCGAGGAGACAGCCCTGGACAGGATGGGAAGTGCAGCAATTCTTTAGTACTGAAAACTTGCAAATGAAACAAACGGGGGAAAAGCTTCCTTCAGGTTTCTTCAGGATAGTGTGATTCTGGTTTGGCCAGTCTCTCCGACCCCACCATTCAGAATGAGTAACAGTGCTACGGAAGATCCCGGTAAAGAGCTGAGCCTTCAGCTGCTCTCAGGAAAACCAGCTGCCCCATTGCCGAGAGCCCATGTCCGCTCGCCTCCCCACCTCTCCCCAAAGCTTCTTCCACTGTTCTATCCCTCGGTCGTGGTGGAAAACCACTCGGAAAGACGAGATAAACCCAATAACCCCAGCTGTTGCCATGGGAACACTTTACCACCTCCCTAACAGCAGGAGGAATAGGAAGATCTTTGCAGGAGCCAGACTTGCCCATTCTGCATTTAATGGAAGAAATTCAATTGAAAGTTACTGGAACTTTTGGAAAAGACTGGTTTTGTGTGATTTGCCAGGTCAGTTTTTAGGGCTGGTAGCTTTAAATAATCACTTGATTATTTTTTTTGAGTGTTCTTACAGACTCATAAATCTTTTCTATAGCTAAACTTACAAATATTTTGATAGTATTAATAGTAGTAACAGCAAGAAACTCCGTTGCTATCTATTTCAGCAAGACTACTGCAATATGACTGTACCTCAAATTAGGAAAAACTCAGTAGAAAAGATTGTGAAGTACCTAATTCTCATGTATTTCACCTAGAAATGGGCAGCGGAAGGGGGTAGCTGGGCCTGCCCCACTCCGGACTGGAGGTTTAGTCCAATGGCAGAGGATGGCTGACACCATTACAGCCTCCTGGCTCACACAGACCGAAGCAGTTCGCTATGTTAACGACAGCTTGACAGGACATGCTGAGTTTCAGGACTCCCAGACAGCTGTAATTCTAGAGCCTGAGAATTACAACAGAAATCAAGTATTCTGAGAGGCTCAGCCCTGCCCCAGCTCTGCAGTTATTCTGGAAAGGATGATACTCTGCCCCTCGTAAGCAGGAAAACGTATTAACAACAGGGTGAGGAAAAAAGTCTGAAGGCAGAGCTGATCCTGTTCCACACCTACTGATTTCAGCCACACCTCGCCATTATAATATGAAAAGAAAAAGAAAAAAAAAAAAACACAACCAAAACAACCCAAAGGAAAGGAAAGCAATCCGGTACGTGGCTGCGATCCCAAATAACAACAACAGTGTGTGCAGGCTCATAAATGCTTCAGAATTGACCAAGAGGAAGCACGTTTCATGATGACACAATCTTGTTGCTGTAGTCATTCATCGAAGGGAAACTCCCACAGGAAAAGGCATAAAGCTGCTCAGGGAAGGCTACGAAGCTGCTCAGTGCTAGGCAGTCAAACATTGGGTTGGATTCACAACAGAGCTAAGCATGAGTACCAGCCAAGGCCCTTTTCAATTTTTTTCTGGGTCCCTCAGGGGTAGTTCAGGGTGTGGTTTGGCCCAGCAAGGACCTTCTTACAGACCTTCAAGTGCAGATGGTGGTGCCAGCAGCACACATACCTCCTTCGCCTCTGCCAGACCCCTCTGGCTGGCTACTGGAGGAGGGGCACCCTGGGGAGGCTTCGGCGAGCACCATGGGGAAAGCATCTTCCTGGGTGGGAATGAGAAACAGACTATGCAAAACCTGAATGACCGTTTGGCTGCCTATCTGGAGAAGGTGCGCTCCTTAGAAGCAGCCAACGCTCAGCTGGAAAGCTGCATCCTAGAGTGGCACAAGACAAAGTCTCACGGAAAGAGGCATGACTTCAACCAATACGAGCAAAACGTCACTGACATGCAAAAACAGGTAAGTCAGAGCTCTAAGTGGCTATGTCCTTCTATGTTCTTTTAAGGAACCTGGGTACTCCTTTATGCTGATGGCTCTCCTTTAAAGAAAGGGACTTTGAAATGTTAGAAATACTAATGGACCTGGGCAGAAACTCTGTCTGGGTTCACAAGGAGGAGAATGGGGTACCAGAAAGAAAGGCTGCAAGGAGACACGGGGGATTCTGCAAAGACTGGCGGCATGAGGAGATCTGTGTGCTGCCAAGTGTTCGTCTCTGTACATGAAACTGTGGTTTGAGGAACTATGTCTGGCAGAATTTGGTCTTTTTGACTGCACATGTATTCAAGCAAATTACAAAGCAGGCAAACGGAGGAGACTGCAGCTTTCATGCTGGCTCCCTTCAGACATAATGCTGCATTTCATTTCTTTGATTCCTGTGGTAGCAGACAATGAAACTACAGGAGTTTTGGGTCCAATGAGCTTATGTAATCAGATGGAAAAATACTTCATTGTAATTAAGAAAATAGCAGTGACAAATTCCTTGTGGATGCTTTCACTATAATTAAAAGGAGAATTTCTGGTTCCTGCCGGTAGTTAATATTAACGTTCAACAGTAACTCTTTCAATCTCCCAAACTCACGTGTCTTCAGATTTAAGCATAATATTAATCTGTGTTCATAATGAACATACTTAGCACTGTAACCATCTGTGTGACTAATCGGCGTAATTAACTTTACATAGCCATATGGGACAAGACTCCAAGCCATTCCAAGTGCGATGTTGTAGCGTTCCCTCCACTTTTTATAACACGGTCACCTGGCATTCGCAAGACCCTGAGAAATATCTTAGCAGAAGGGCTGGAAATGGTGTTATCCCCCATCTTTGCTGAGTGAGGCCAGGGACTTAATCGAACTCCCTGCTCAGTGGTAAATGTGTTGCCTCCAGGCAGAAGATGAGGCACTCCGACCACAGCCAGCGTGTGAGGAGAGCCAGAATTGTCATCACCTAGTTCTGTTTTCAGGATAAAGAAAGCTCTCCCATCTCCAGATCGAGCACTTGGCACTTTTTTCTTTTTAACTGATCCACAGATAAAAACTTGTTCATCAAGAATATAAATGAGCTCAGATTGATTTGGAATTAATAAATCAGAAAGATTTAAGAAGACAGTCAGACCAAAACCAGAATGCTGACTGGGGTAGAGCCCTCGCTTTGGAATTGGTTGTACCCAAACCACTTATTTTTGACACTCGGCACTTAAATAGCGATCACAGGTACAGGCACTGTTAGATGAAGGGCTGTCTCAGCCACCACACACTGAACGTGGGGCTCAGGCTGGGAACGAAGGGCTATTAAAGGATTATTTACAGGCAACAATTCAGTGATTTAACCCAGAATTTTTACTTTATAAGTAATTGCAATTAGCACCGTGACTGCAAGTAAAAGGAGTGAAAATACAGCATCTAATTATTAACCATAATTAAATTAATTAACCATGAATTTAAAAGGTGATATTAACTTAGCACCTAAAATGAAATCTAGACAAAATTTAGGATCCTATATTTAATAACCCAGAAAGTACTGGCTGTCTAAACTTAGAAGCATATCATCCTCTGGGTTCTACCTTTTGGAGCCCACTCTGGACACCTGAATTCTGGATGAACGTGCCAGATGAAGCCACAAGTGGCCTTGCTCCAGTCTGACCCAGATACAAAGCAAAATGGCACCAGTTCTTCAGGTGAATGTCTCATTCAAGCATCTTGTGCCGCTAAATAAGCAAACTGATTTACAGAGCAGTCAAGGAGACAGGGTCAAGGCTGTTGGACGGAGGACACAGACATGCCGAGGAAGAAGTCAGTGCAGGAAGCCTTGAGAAAAGTCTGTTTTGAGAAGGAATTTGAGTGTATTTCACATATATTAATGTGCGCGTTCTTAAGTTATCTGTAAGTTTGCCAGTTGGCTTAGTGATGTATCCATACTCCCGCTGGCCGTAGTGAGGAACTCTAATTAGGAACAGGTACCTGTCCCCGTTTGGAAGGTGCTGCTGACTGGCACGGCAATCGGGGCCGCACGGCACTTGGCAGAACGCTGACAATTGTTCAGAGCGCACAGGAAGAGACACAAAGCGTTTTCATAAACGTGCTGCTGTGTGGTGTGATTATGAAACGGCACAAAGCTGAGGCACTCGGACGTTGCTTTCTCATTGCCCGACTACCTTCCATAGTAAAATTTACCTTTCTCTAAGGATGGATTCAAGAATCGTCCCTTCTCTGACAACAGATTCCAGGCAGCCACACACTCGGGGCATTGTTAGACTTCTTCAGCTGGCCTTGATCATGTCCCAGGGCTGTATCCGAGGTGTGCTGCTAATTGCTCAAGAACGCACCATCGGTTAACAGATTAGTTAAAACATTCCACAGGCGCCTTCTTTTTTACTACGAGAGGTAAACTTTTGACACTTGAGGATGATTTTGTCATTTCCTTGTTTCTTTGTGATTCATTTAGGGGTGGGAAGTTTTACTTCAAGGTGCTGAGAGCTCTGCAAATGTCTAATCATTTCCGTGCAGCCGTAATGCCCCTTGGTTTGCCGTGTCAGTGTGGAGTGAAGGCAGCTGCTGGAACTGCAGCCGTGCTTCTCTTTCCTCTGGGTCAGAAAATGACATGATGTTCCACAGTTATTAGCTCCTGCTAATTATTTATGAGTTCCTGCTAGAACTCTTTCAAAGATTCTGAATGGAATACGAAGCTTTTCATATTTAGATCTATCGTTCAAAGCCATTTCATGTTAGCAGAGATTTACAAGCCTTTTCAGTGCGTGCCGAGTACACTAAATGAATGATGCATCTTTTAGGGCAATTTTCAACATCCCAAAGCAAAGTCAAAGCCATGAATTAATCACTCCGTGCTGCTGGACGATCCAGTACAGTTCCAGGTGAACAACTGAACAGACCATGACAACCGCACGCCAGGGTTGTTCTCAAAATGACAATCCACGCGACTCCCGACTGAAACACATGGTGGACTTGGCAGGAGTTGCTGCTGCCACCGTCGTTACATCTCTGCACCGTGACCCTGATTCAGGGAGGGGTTTACGCACACGCTCACTTCTTAGCATATGATTAATTCCTGTCATTGTACTCGGACGCAGTTTAATGGTTCTTACTGAAATTTGTCCTAAAGATGACTGAGGCTGCTTTTCCAGCAGTGCTAAACAGAATGAGAATCAGTTCACCGATTGTTATTCTGTGTTGTGTAATATTAGTCCTATCCCCTACCTGGCCAGGCAGAGGAGGACTCCTCCTGCTTCACAGAAAAGTAAGACGAAAAGTAAGATTATGAACAAAAATTCCATAAACATCTAAGTGAATTGGGAAACTAAACTTCTTTCATTCATGTCCTCTCCTTAACACGAGATTTCTACTATTTCGATGCTTTCTACGCACAGCAGGGAGCCTAAATCAGCACAGGTTATTCACCGTCACCACCTGGCAACCCTGAGTCTCCTGCTGGGTTCTTTGTTTTGCAGATTGAGGATGGGAAGATCACCAATGCCAGCATCCTTTTACAAATCGATAACGCTAACATGGCATCTGAGGACTTCAGGCTCAAGTAAGCTCTTCTTTGGTGGTTTCCTGATTATGTTTGAAAGAGGATTAAGCAAAATCATGCTTTTTCTTGATAGTCCAATATGAAACTGATTTGACCGAGGTTTTCTGGTGATGTTGGATAAATAAAACCAATGCAGAATAGAAGAAAATCCCCCAAAACAAAACCCAGAAAGGATAAAAAGGATGTAAGAACCACAAATGATCGGTGAACCATCTTGACTCACCCTGTTTATGATACTTAGTTCAGGTCCTGAAGAGCAGGTTTTACAGCAGACACTTGATACTTGTGACAAAAGACACTTAAAACTGTCATCTGGGAATACAAATTAACTCTTCTCTGCACTGTGCTTCCCTAGTCCAGCCCAAATCCATTTCCTGCACTTATCACCTCTGTCCAGCTCTGCAGGAAACACCCGTCCGTCGGTGCCTTCTGCTTTGGAGCCTCCTAAATTCTGCCCCAGTAAATGGGCCAGTGCTTCCTTGGCTACCAGTGCAGTTTCAGTTTGCAATCCCTTGTTGAAAGACAGTTCTCAGATCAACTCTAAAGCCAAAATGTTTGGACGGAAAACTTGCAAGCAGATCTTTGCAAAGGAAAGGAATTTACAGTTCTGTAAGTTAGACTTCTTAGGAATCATGAGAAATTGTCTTATTTTCAACAGATGATGATCAGCTGTTAAAGACTCTGACCACTGTAAGCCTGGCCTTGCCTTGCTCTCCTTTCTTTACCATTCAATAGCGTCATAAAAAGGAAACAGTGGAACTACTTAGCGTGCCTGGGGTCATTTTCCCTCTTTTCCAAAGGCATGAACAGTTACCATTTTGGAAGAAACCACAGAATGCATTGACTGTTGGGTTTGAGATTTTTCTCTCGAGTTCCCTACATAGAGAACTTCAGCGTGTCCACTTCTCTCGGGCACTGCTTCTCCAGGAGGCTAGAAGCAGCCTGGTCTCGACACGCGTGCCTTCTCTTCTCTTTCCTCATACAGGTACGAAGCGGAGAAGGCTCGCAGGCAGGGAGTGCAGCTTGATGTCGAGAACCTACGTAAGGAGCTCGACGGCCTGACCATTATTACAACAGATCTGGAAATGGAAATTGAAGGCTTGAGAGAAGAGCACATCCTCAGGAGGAAAGACCATGAGGAGGTAGAAAAAGTTCCACTTGGTAAAATCCTACCGCACAAATCTTCACTACCATGTAATTAACTTTGCGTAAGATCCGTGATCTATAAATGGGATTGATGATTCAGAACTTAATCATGTTTCTAAAGAGGCCAAGGAGGCTCAGAAGAGGCACAAAGTTTGTGTCCTACCTTACAATTAAATTGGGATTTCGGAAAGGATAACAAATTGCTGTATTTTCTCCCACTCTTTTTTAGTCACCTACCCATCCGTCACACAAAGCTCATAATAACTTACACCGTTGACAGAAATATTCTCAGAAAGACTTAGATATAATACACAGAGATTTCAAGTAAATAGGAAACATCACTGGGTGCCGTTGAGTTTTACTCCTCACAGACAGTTCCCTCAACTCTGGATATATCATTTCACAGAATCGCAGGAGCACAGAGTGCTGAGGTTGGAAGGGACCTCTTGAGGGCCCCTTGCCCACCCGCCCAGCTCAAGCAGGGTCACCTTGAGAAGGCTGACATGAACTAACCAGACCTTGAATTCTTGAAGGATCAAAATGAAAAAGAGTGGTTGGTGAAGTCAAGTAAATTACTTATTCTTGCAAAATCCTAAGCAGAGTAATTACATAATGCTTAATAACTGTCAAAATCATGCTGCTCTGTATTCTGCCAGAGCTACACCACAGTGGTCTCTGTTATCCATGCATACATAATACCACTGCTTGAGGACATGCCCGTTTCGTTTTGCTTGGTCTGATGATGTTTTCAGTTATCACCCAGCGCAGCACCAAACACCCTACTCGGAATCCGTGGGGTATTCAAACAGAGAACAGACACACACGGGTTACACAGCAGAAGGTGAAGCTGTCTTTGGCTGACCCCTGTAGCCAAGGGTGTCACTGAACAGCTAGAGTAAAACAGTTCTTGGAAGCAGGGTAACCCCCAGAGCCATCAGCGCGTCCAGTTGATCTGCATTTTGGAGGCCGTGATGTCATACCCTGAAATGCTGCTTTGCCTGAGCGCTTTGGAAAATGGTACCTGGCACGTAAGATAGCTACACCAAAAGGAATGCTCCCATACCTGCTTGACTTGTCCTGTAATTATGTTGTTTACACAGTAATTATATGCTTTAATCCAATTATTCCTTTAACAATTACATAGAACTTTTTACATTACTCTCCTGTAAACTTAGTTATAGTTCCATAAATATTAACATACAGGCTGAGAAAGATGAAATTACTGTTAGATTTTCATCGAAGCTTTTGGGTTCCTAATAGAAAAAGAAATAAAAAATGTTAGTGCTCCTTCACTGAGCATGGATCTTCCAGAAACACGGTATGGAAAGATCTTCTGCCACGTTTTTGCTGAGTTCCCTCGCACAGTCCTGCCACAGAAGCAGATCGAAGTCACTGCTTTAAGTCATGTCACAGTATTATCCATATATAAATTCTCCAGGCAGTGTTAACTGAATATTTCTAGCAAGTAACCTTTCAGAATGGGAAGAAAAATAAATAAATAAATAAATAAGTTTTGGTTATTGTGAGAGGATAGAACTGAAAAAGACAAGCCAGGAATGAAAACTTTCCCCTTCTATAAACAAGTTTGCTTGTTTCCTCTGCTAATGCATGAATAGGATATGGAAGCAAATCGTTCATCACAAGACTTCAAAGTCAATGTAAAAGTAAATGCAGCACCACCTGAAGACTTAGGCAAGATTCTGGCAGAAATAAGAGAAGATTATGAAGCCATAATTGAAAAGAACCGTCAGAGCCTGGACAGTTGGTACAAAGAACAGGTAACAACAAGTTTCTGCCCCTGTCAGAGGTCCCCGTTGCTGCCCATGAGTGCCCAGAAGCAGAAAGCTTTTCTCCTGCTTCTCTCCACAGAGCACAGCTACCACTCTGGCAGCGATCGCCAATCCAGAACAGATACAGCGCAACCAGAACGAGATCAAGGATCTAACCCGTACTCTGCAGTCGCTGGACATCGAGCTGCAGGCACAGATGAGTAAGGTACCTACCGTAGATGTCTCTGGCCGGTCACTGTTAACTTCATATATTCTCAGAAATTGTCATGGACCAATTCTTCCTTTAAATCCATAGCCTAGCAAAACTTTATTGTGGGATTAAAGTGGCAGTGAAACTGGAATTTGGACCATGCCTGACTCTGCCCGAATATGTAAAATGGATCTAGCAGCCAGCACTGAGAAGTGAAAAATTCCTCTCTCTCCTTAGAATAAAATATGGGGAGAAGGAAAAGAAGAGATGGGATTGCTGGCTCCATGATCTACAAAGAAAACATGTCCAGGAAGACAGATAGTAGTATACATTTCGTATTTACAATCCCTGCTATAAGGCAGGAAATAGATGAGCGGTGAAAAATGTGGCTGGGGAATCTTCAAAAGCATTGCTCAGCTCTTGTGCAGGTTAAAGCTCACACACCCACGACTTGGAGCCTTCGGAGCAATTCTGGACAGTAAAAGCAGAACTGACAAAAGAGCCAAGTTACGGGAGCACAGCAAGAACGCAGCAGGGATAAATTACTCAGCCTTTGCCTCTCATTATGCACACACGACACAGCTTCACAATTCTGCTGTCTTCACATGAACAGTCATGAAAATACTTAAGCGTTTAAATTACCACAGTCTTAATTTTGCAATCTTCTAGCTAGAGACCGAATTCACTGGCATTTCTGCACTGTACCTACCGCGTGTATAATAATCAGAGTTTTGGTCTTGTCTGCTGTCAGAAACACATGCTGGAAGACACTTTGGCTGACACTCGGAATTACTACGCTGCTGCGCTTCAAAACATGCAGCAAATCATCTCCAAATGTGAGGAAGAGCTAAGCCAGGTTCGTCATGACATTAAGCAGCAAAATAACCAATACAAGGTTCTTCTCGGGATCAAAACCCGCCTGGAGAAGGAAATTTCCACTTACCGCCTGCTGCTGGAAGGGAATGTTGACGGGTAAGGCAAAGCTGCCCTGACTGGAATAGATGAGAAGAGAGTTCTCATATTCGGGTTATTTATTTGTTTGTTTACGCTTAATCAAAGCTTCTGAGTTCCAGACTACATCAAGGGTTGGTATTTTAATGTGATGGCACATAATAAAAAGCTTGAGCCACTTAGTATCCAGAGCAACTTGTACCTGTGCAGTTTGGATTACCTAAATTAATACAACCTTTTCTTAAAAAAAAACCATCTGCGTTCCCACAGCATGCTGATCTCAGCAGAGGGAAAAATGCCAGTTTCAGTAAAATTCGTAGTTATTTCCTATCTTCAAAACAAGTTCTGGATGAAAAAGAAGGCTGGAGCTGAGTTTAGCTCTTTCTCGGTCAGCCACCTGTAGTTCCAAACAGCAGCACACAAAGTGCGCATGGTGCGTCCCTCTGCCGATGGGCACTTTGGTTTCCCCATCTCTGCCTTGTCTCAAATCTCCTCATTCAGAAACCTTTGGGCCTCTATTCTTTACCCTCTCAGTGTACATACAGAGCATGTCTTCTTTATACAAAATCAGAAGAAGGAAGGTTAGCAGCCTTCGTAACAGAAAATCTCAGGGAGGCAGGACAGGGAGGCACCACGTCTCAGGGTATTTGTCAGAAACCAAAATGGGATCAACTTGAGTAACTCAGCTCTGCTCGGTGATGTCCAATGACAGGACAAGGGGCAGTGGGTGCAGCTGGAACACAGGAGGGCCCGTGGGAACATAAGGAGAAACTTTTATGACTGTGAGGCTGACAGAACTGGAACAGGCTGCCCAGGGAGGTTGTGGGGTCTCCTCTGGAGATTTCCAAACCCACTGGACACGTTCCTATGTGACCCGATCTAGGGGATGCTGCTCTGGCAGGGGGGTTGCTCTTGATGATCTTTCGGGGTCCCTCCCAATTCCAAATGAACATTCTGTGAATATCTGAGAAACAAAGCAACTGTCCACAGGAGAAGCAATAAGGAATGTACCCAGGAACAGTTTCAGGTGAGGGCATCTGTACCCAAGATTACCAATGATAAACCATTCCCATGGTAGAAAAGCATAATTTTTAAAGCTTTTTACTTCATTTTATCTCTTTTGAGAGTGGTAAGAGGTCTCCTTAGAATCAGTGAGAGAGGAATGAGTAACTTCTTGAAATGAGTAGAATCATTATTTTTTCTGTTTTATTATCTTTACAGGATAGCAAGAAAATCTGAATCAAAAGCTAAAGGTAAAACGTCCCTTATTTTGTTCGCTATAGTGACTTGCAATTATTGCAATTTCCAATCGGATTTCAGTCGGAAGGTTTGCTCGGCAGTTCATGCTCGTGTAGGCCATTTGAGAACAACTGCAGTGACTCCTCGGTCTAGAGAAGGGCTGCACTTCGAGCACATTCTGCTGTGTCTGCCCACTCCTGGGCTGTCTTCAGGCTGACCTCTGTCAGTCCAAAGCCTTGTCCAAAGCCCAGACTTGAGACTAAAGCTTTCATGGGATATGAAGAGGCACAGACACTCCATTTGGTGACTAAAAGAGTGTTAGGGCTTGAGAGCAAAGAGAAAATCTGCATGTCTGGAAACTCCTATTCCGGCATGAGCATGACCTACAGACATTTTGGATAATCTGCTCTGAAGTTGGATTTGCATTGCCTGGGATGCGGCAGTGCCTGGGATGTGGCTGCATTATTCATTTGCCCTGACCCGGACAAGGCTCCGGGTGACTTTCTGGCAGAGCATTTCACAAAGAGCAGTAATAGGTATTGACTTAAAGGGAAACATGTAAAGATAAATCAGTTGAGGAGGTGACTGGTAAATTACTGTAAATGAAGCTTTCCCGGCATCATCTTGTCTCAGCGTTGCTTCTTGTCTCATTAACCTTGCTTTTTTCTTTCAGAACACGCTGGGCTGACCAACCGAAAGATCAAAGCAATTGTCCATGACAGCGTGGATGGGCAGGTGGTATCCTCCACCATCAACGAGATCCACCAGCAAGCGTGAAGTAAAGAGTTCTGCTGCTGACTGCCTTTCCCAGCCGCGCACAGCTCTGTGCTGTGTGTCGGTCTCCCTGTGTGTAAAACAGGGACACTATAGGGAACTCTCTCCTAAAGTGATTTACAGCCTCCTAATGAGAAGTGCCATCCCGAGCTAGGTATAGCTGACATTGGTAGTTTAAAGGGCTTCTAGTCACCAAAACGCTGAAGAAAAGCTATCGAATCAAAATGACTGGCTGAGCTGGTAACAGATGAATTACGCACACCGCACCGGGGCATGAATCTCCATCTGTGATTCATTGATTGCTCTGCAAATTAACTGTAATTTAAAGCGAGTAATCTCTCAACTTTTCTCCTGGTCTTATGTCTCCCATTATATACCTCACTGCAGCCAATAAATTCTTTTCCATTACCTGTTCTGGCTGTTGGTATTTATGACTTGCTTTCTCTTCCCTATGCACCAGCCATTATCGATGCCTATTATCCTAAGAGGAGGGGCCCCAGTTTAGCCAACTCCAAACTTCTTCCCATTTCTCACATCAGCAGGAGAGCCTAACAGCAAGAGGAGAATTTCCAGTGACATGCAAAGCTAAAAACTGAGCAAGAGAAAGAGAAATACTACTAGGACTGTTTAGACAAGGAAGACTAAAGCAGAACGAAGAGACAAAGCGGAGTGCAATGAGCGTCTGTACAGATTTGCATTCCAAAGTCAATGTCTGCAGCTAAAACCACGTGTTCAGGCAGTCTCGTATTTGTGAGGGAAATCGTCACCATACTCTTTCATTCCTGCTCATACTGGACTTTCATAAAGGATTCCTTTGCTTTGCTCTGAAACGAGGCTCACAAAAGGAAGTGAAAATTTCGAACAAAATGCAGATCTAAATTAAACCGAGTCCGTCTCCACGATACAGTGTTTTCTCACCAGCATGTTAGGACCAGTTCACGATTCCCCTTCGCCCCCCGCTCCCCAGCTCTCCACCCTTGTTGCACAAAGATCCCAAAAGCACCGAATGGATTACCTAATGGTTTCTTTAAATTGGGTAAAACTTGTAGCACAGGATTAGTAACTGCTGGCTAATTAACAATGTCCTGCTTACCAGATCCGACAAGCCAGGCCTGGTGTTTGTAGCAGCTGGACAAAACGTGCCTAGGCTTTCTCCAACAGTTTTCTGCGCTGTTTAAAGCTATAATCGCTTCTCACAATTACAGAGCAGAACCACATTTGCTGTGATACAAATAACTTCTAAAACTTTGCAGTATTTCTCAATCAGAGGACAGCATCGAAGCTTTGCGCTAGGTTTTGATGGTGCTAAAGTACAAAGAAGGAAACAACTAACTGAAGTGCTTCACAGATCACACCTGTCCTTATTTCACAGTCTTGAGCAGTGCATTGGCTTTTCTCGTGTCCTCTCGTGCAGGTGACAGACGCAGTCCCTGCAGTCCTGTGTTACTCTCGGCTACGGGCCAAACAGTACCGGCTAAGATGCAGCAGAATTCCCATCCCACTGCCCTGCTCCGGTGATTTTAACCTTCTCTTACAACTGTGTCCTTGCATCCCGTAATGGGCAGACCAGTACAGCCCACAACACTGGCCTCAGAGTTCACTCCAGTTACTAACATCACCACCCATCGATGGCTCTAACACACCCATTCAAGTTGCTGTCTTTTAACAAGTGAAGCGAACCTTAAGCATATAAATATTAGTTACACCACCCTCTGTTTTGTAAATGAAAGCAAGTACTCTATGGCAAAAATTGCTGCTTTCTGGAGAACCTTTCATGGCTCTAGAGCACGCTGTGTGACTGCACATTTCCCTCTTGGTGGGCAGCTTGTGACACTGTGTCACCAGCCACAGCTTTAGCTCGTGGTTATTCACTAGTTCTGAATTTGTGTTCTGGTAGATAAGCCTGGTGTTTCTAAAGGTATTTAGGGTGGGTCTACACCCTAAATAGTAAATAATGATACTATATATTTACCACTTGCATGCACTGTTAACATTATATTCTCACAACATGCTAAGAGATGAAGTTAGGGAGATAATGAATGGGGGTTGTATTATCATTCCCATGTTAGTACTTGAGAAACTGGAAGAAGAGATGACACAATTTGCTCAAGGCTGCAGAGAAAGTCACTGAGAGCGACTAAATTAGAATTCATCACTTCACAGCTTCTACTTACCCTGGCTATTAGATAATAGAACTTCCGTGAAGAGCCGCTCTCTAGTCACAGCAACGCTCTCTGCGGCTGATGGCGCTGACGAGATAATTTGCTTGGTTCATTTCCAGTGCGTAGTGCCAGTCAAGACCCTGCCTATATTTTGATGATGTTCTCCAATTCACAAGTGCCAGCTGCCCTACCACTATTAGTCCCGTACAGAACACTACGCCTGGGTGTCTCTGGTGATTTTGTACTGTTCGGGAAAGTAGAAAGAGATGGCACAGCAAAAAGAGATGGCATACGTGCTCCTTTCTCTTGATCAGTGTCTTGAAGGAAAGGAAATCTTCAGGAATGAGACGCTGTGTCGCTTGAAAAAGTATTTGACTGATTCATTGTATTAAAACTGATGGAAGACTTCTAGCTGGTATTTATTCTACTTCAGTATTAAAAATACACAGAAGTGCTGTTTTAACATCAAGGAAGTGACTGAGCCAGACCCAAAGAAACTGCTATTTTAAGATTGGAAGTGTCTTAAAAAAAATACCACACTGGAAGTGGATGCATTCTACTTCCCTTAAATGGAATAGGATAGCAACAAATACCAGCAGGAGAACCTCAGTTCCGAGTGAATGATGTAACAATATTTTGCAGCCTAACGAGGCACGGGAGCTCACAGCCTATAAAAGGAGGCTGAAACCATCAGCGTTCACAAATCACTTCTTGCAGTTTCACCTGCCATTTAAGGAAGTCCCGCACTAAATAATCCTCCACCGTGATTTCTAACAGACTTGACTGCGCTCCAGAACGCGTGTGAGTCATAGCTCATTTCACTTGTAGAATGTTAGAACTTATTAAGGTACATTACAATACGCAGCTCCGGTAAGTGAATTGTTGATCCTCTGGAAGAAGTTGGCCGTGAGGTAATGCGGGAATGGTTTGTGCTACTAATCACACATTCTTTTGGGGGATGTGGCCACACATTGGCAGGTTTCTTTCTTATTTACGAACACGATGTTTCTGTAGAACGCAACATTTTTGTTTTCTGCCTGCCTCGTTAGCACAGATGTAAAATGAATGAAGTCGTTTCAGAAAAAGAAGAAAGGAAAAGCTAGCCTTTCGAGCGCCGCTAAAACCACCGTTTGCATGCTATTATTGAAGCTGAGAGAATAGGTAGAAGAGCTGGTAAAACATTTCACAATGTCCACACCCTGACCTATAAAGGTTTCTAAAGTTTTGCTGGGAGATGCCTGTTCCTGCGTATGAATCATTTAGAAAAGGGAAGGATCTATAAACAGGGAAGCAAGGAAAGAACAATGCTTGAGAGGCCTGCACCTCCCCCCGGCCTCCTCACGTCCTGCATTATACAGCAAAAGCATCTTAATTATTGACTCTACTTGCGCGTTTGGCTTCGTGAAATCACAAGTAATTTTTTACTATGTATTGCTTCTTCATAATCCCTTCCTCGCTTAAATTCTTCATTTCTTTTCAAGTGGTTTTTTAAAGATATCTCTAATTGTATGACCACACCGAAATGACCTTCTCGAGCCACACATCTAGGGGTTGGCACAAAAGAACTGTTTGCAAAACTATCCCATTAAAGAAAAGCATCGCTATATTCCCGTTTGGACGGCCCTCGTGGGAGCAGCTCAGAGCTGACGAAGTACTAGACGTGACCTAATGGTGAAACAGGTGCCTGGCTGCTGCTTCTGGACATAGTAATTTGCCCTTTGAAAGTCTGAATATGCATCAGAAGCTTAAAGGCATAAAATCGTAACATCAGCTGTGGTAAAGCCACTTCCAGTAACTATCTAGACTTCAGGGGAAAATTTTTTTGATTTCCAACGTCCTAGGGACAAGTCAAAAGGAGTTAATTTGATAGGCTGTTATTAGGCTCTATAGAAAGCAACAAAAATGAGGAATATAATTAGAGAAAATGCAATTCAGTGAAGAGGAATAATTATTTGGAGGAGGCAAGGAAAAGAAGGAGAACCAAAGAAGCTGAAGTCGCTGACAAGCTACAGAGAGTGCTGCTTTACAATGGAAGGCAGTGGGCTGCTACTTTTAGCCAGAAAGTGCCAGCTTTGGCTCAGATGAACGGCTCTGAATCACGCACACAGGGAATTACAGCATAAAATGCATCGAACAAAGAGCACCGGAAGCAACTCTTGCCAGAGCAATTCCAAAGAAGGAAACAGGTAATGTCGCTGCCAGTGGGCAGAAACGGCAATTGACAACCGCAGGAAAAAAAGCACTTTTTCATTCCCTGTTTGTCAGTTAAACGATCGATTTTCGGAAGCCATAGAACGGTCTCAAGCCAGGTACCAAGTCATTCTGTGAATGCGTTCCGTTGGAAATGACACTGCTGCTACGCAGGGAAAAACACCAAAACACCACCAAAGAAGCTTTTCTTTAATACCTAGAGTTTATTGCTGTCTAAAAATTAGGATACTTAGGCATCAGTCATAACGAAAGGGGCATAATTCCAAGGGATAACGAACATTCCTGTCCTCAGAAATTCAGCTTTTAAGATTTAGAAAGAGAGCCAATACTGCTTGTTGCCACTGCTTACGAACTCACCGCCATACACAACGCTAAACTCTTGTAATTACACCTTGTGACTGTGATGATAAATATTACTTTCAACATTGGCCCCCAAGAGTTATGCAAAAAAAAAAAAAATAAAATTTCTTCTAATATAGGACAAGAAAAGAGAGGAATACGTGAATTTTCGTTCTGTAAGACGCGGATTTCATTAACCGCGTTCAGGTTCCAGCACAGATTCTCCCGCTGTAGCAAATAAGCTGTCGATTTGCACACATTAACTCTTTTAAGAAGGCATGTGGTGGCCTCTAGTGACAAACCAGTATATACACATCACGCTTCTGCTCCCAGTGGCACGCAAATGGGGCTGTTGGGCCTGAGCACCGCCACGGGACCCCCTCATTGCTTTCGTGGCTGAGATTTGCAGCTGGCAATGTGTCGCGTTTTTTGTGTATGGACAGTCCTGAAGGTGCCCAGCTTTCTCAGGGGAGGGCTGAGAGGGATTGTCAGCCTGCTTACATTATTTATTCATTTATTTAATTCATACCTGATTGCCTGGCACAGATCCTGAAGCTGGGATAAGATTACGGGTTCCTTCTCTTTACAAAGCAAGCAAACCACAGTTTGCTTCTGGTGATACCAGTACTGGGAGCGGGGTGCCACGAGGGCACTGGAATCTACCAGAGTGGTCCCGAACAAAACTGCAGTCATGCAACTGCCCAGGCAACTCCTGACAGTCAGGAGTGCAATTACACCCTTGAAAAAATATTCTGTTTTCCTCCTGGTTTGGGGGTTCTAAGCATGATACAAGTCAGGTCCTGAGTCCACAAGGATTTTTTGTTTTTAAAGCTAGGAGAAAACCCACACAAATGTGGGTGGGTACGTGCAAGGCAGTGTGTTTCTTACCTGTCTTGTGTGGCGCAGCACCAGTGTGTGCAGATATTTGCACAGGGCCACGAAAATTGTATTTGCTTACTGAGTTATATAAATATGCAATATTTTCAGGTGGATACTGAATTATTCCAGCAGTATGGAATTGAGAAAACCAGTAAGGTGAAATGTTCTCCAGCTACTGGTTTTCTCGTTCCGCAGTTGCACGTAACTGTTACAAGAGAAAGAGATCTTCCTGGTAGTCTTTTAGATTACGTTAGAGTTGATATTAATGATACTTTTAGGGTAGAAAAAAGAGAAGGTTCATTTGTATGGCCTGGAGCTATTACTGTTGGCACTGAAATCTGGATTTTATTCGAGGAGAGCAGCTGAGACAGGAAAGGCAGCTCCTGACTTTCATTTTCCCCCTGTGGTTGGGAAGGATGTAACCAACACATTGTCTACGCACACCCCAGATTTGGAACATTTCTTTAAGTATCATACCATTTAAAGCAATGTTTTAAATATACCTCTCCGGTCAAAAGCTCGGAGAGAAATAAGGTGCAGTCACACAACGATTAAAATGTTTTCATTGGATACAAAATAAAAAGGAAAGGGAAATGAGGAAAAAGTATGTACGTGAGGAAGACCGTGTAAGATTTTGTGCCGTAGGTGTCCAGGGCTAGGTGAATCCAGCTGAGTTAGTGACATCATCTGGACCTTTCTCTCATCCGATCACATTCAGCAAAACAGAAAATACCCTCCTTTATTCTTTGGCGAGAGTAGCAGCATTTGCGTTAACAAATGGTGCAAAGGTAACTTTGGTTTTAGGGTAGAGAATTGTCCTAAGTACTGTTTTCACTCACTGAGAAAAATCCACTCTGGGCTCTCATCTACATTAAAAACTGACTCTGAATATTGAGGAAGGAATTGCTCTCCCTTAAATGCACTTTGTACAGCACAAGTCTTTTTGCGACTACACTGTAAGAGATCTTTCAGATTCAAATTCTCAGGACCCAAAATCCAAACTGGGATCAGCAACACAGTTCCAGGGCCTACTAAACGGGTGTTGGGAGTCCACTTCTAGAATGGCCCATCGCTCAAGACTGAACTAAAAGACTTTTCTTTATTGAAATTTAAGTCAGGCAAAAGAAAAGCCTGTGTTCCACGTAAAGGCAGCACAAACACAGAACCAAAGCTGGGTGTGTCTCTTTCCCTTGAACTCAAGACTGGTTAGAAAAGGTGAGCAATACTGAATGGCATGCACCCCTTATCATAACCTGCAGGACTTATCAGCATTGCTCTCTAATACACATTAAAATTCTGTCACACGGGCTAGATTTCTTCATGAAATCAATTTATTAGTGGTGCTGGGACAGGTTTATTATGACTATACACAAGCCGTTGTGACTGAGTGTGTCACTGGAAGGAAGTGTTACGCACGGACCCACAGACCGTCCTCACGACGGAGCCTTGAGTGGAAACTGCACTGCTCGAGTAAAGCACCAGCAAAGCATTAACAGCACTTCTTCAATACTCCTCACAGCTGCAGGTATCGGACGATGTATTTTTAAGTTGTTCGACATCTATTTAGATAACTCACTGTTACAGCCAATAAAAGAAAATAAATGAGAAATAAGGCAGCCCATGTTCTTCCAGATAACACCTGGGCATAGTTCAAGAGGTAGGGGAGGCTGATGATCACTCCCAAGGGATAGCTGAACGGCTCTGAGAGGTGAGCCAGCACGAGCCACTTGCCCTTCAGCCAGCCTATGGGCTTCGCCTTTGTTGCACTCCTGCAGTTTCCAGGGCTTTATGCAACTATTCAAGATACAGTCCATGAAAAAACAGCATTGAACCACAAAACAGGAGCAAACCCCACCTCTGGCATAAACGATACCTGTCCTGATCTTAGCATTCTTGCAAATATCCCAGCTTATTTTTGGAATAGAAGTACATATAAAATTATGAGAGAAATTGTCGGTAAACAATTTGGAGGAGAAAACAAAAAGACAGCAAAGAAAATTCAGCCTGGTATCTTTTCATACTAGTCTGCGTGACGCTCTTGCTCTGTGCTTCCAGTTGCACATGCCTTCAACACTTCTGCTTAGCAGTCGAGAGGGTTCTGGAAGAAAAATAATTCTGAAGGTTCAGCTTGACCTGAAGTAGCAGAGCCAGAACACAAGGCAAATGTCTGAGCTAATCCTGATGGCCACTTTAACTTGGATCATTGTAGAAGAAGTTAGAGAAAAGCTTAGAGATTTTCACGTATCAGTGAATTTTATTTCTCTAGCAACCTCTTGCATTTCTAAATAGTATCCAGCTTCTGTGAAGTTCAAACACCTCCCATGAATTTCACGACACGCACAATTAGCTTTTGGTATTTAAACCATGTAGCTGCTTCTCCATATGGAGGTGGGATAGTTTGAATACAAAGGTTAGGAAGGAATTTGACCCACAAAAGCCAATCTAGACCTTCAATGACATTTTTCTGCGTTTCTAGATAAACACAAAAGCTAACAAATAACCTTTGTCGTTTGCTCAATAAAAAAAATGGAATCTTCCAAGGGATGTTTAGAAAAAATGCCATCAAAGTAACATGGAAACTAATTTTAGGAAATATTAAGAGGACAAAGCGGAATGTTTACTCTTAAACAGCCTGTGATAAAATACTGCCAGAGATCAAGGCAGCGAAATGCACAGCCAAGAGACATAACTGTAGCAGGATCTCTTGCTGGATTCCTCTTACAGCTTTAAAAGTGTACGATCAATTCTTACTCAGTCTCACTGTTTTTAATGAATAAAAGATGACCCACCTTGAACTTCCACAGTGACAGTCCCAATTATATGGCTAGTGGACTTTGCTTCAAGTGTCATAAATGTTTCTCATTATCAGTTACACCCAAAGAAGTTCAAGGTCCAAAGACAATTTACAGCATCCTCCTGCAAAAAAGTTCTGCCCCGAATGCTGATGGCTTTGGTCTGGAAGCCGCCTACTTTCAGACAGCTTATCTCTTTGCCTTGATCCAGTACAACTGAGACTTGTCCATAGCACAGTAACCTTAAAAACTTAGCAGTCCTGATTCCATAATATCCCAAGTTAGGTGTTCTCGGAAACCTGAAGATGCTTCCAACACACAGTTTAGCACCTCCACAGCTCAGTGTCCTGCCAACTTTCTTGCCCCAAGCCTGAAGACCATTGTAGAGCAGCTGTTTTCACTACTGAAGCAATGCCTGACCTGTTCTACCTGACTAGCTGCACCCTGGTAACGCACCGAAGTACCAGCAGTGCAATGCCCAAGGACCTACACCTCCTGCAGCACCAATAACCCCTCAGCACCACGTTCTCCCCTTGCTTTCCACTTCATCTCTGCATTTGCTGGATCAAAATATACACCATAGTCAGCTGAGGAACCTCCCTGCAGTTCAAAGTGGCATTGGTGGGTTTCCTCATGTGCTGAACAAAGGCAGTGGATGGATTTCCTGTTAATGAAGGTAACAGGGGCTGGTGACACAACACCAGCGGTGGAACTCGGTAGCGGGTCGTTTCTTTGGCTAGAATATTGCTGAGACAGGAGGGACACTCGTTCCAATTTAACTGCAGCCACCCAGGAGGGCTGGGAGCTAGTCACGCTGGAAGCTTGACTGCAACATCTCCTGTCACCCTGTGGACCTCAGCATCTCATACATCAAATAAAGTGGGCAATGAAGATTTCCAATAATCTTGTACCTATTACTTCATTTATGGACAAAGCAATAATACACTTTCTGCTTCGTTTCAGCTGCACTGAAAGCTCGAGTTCAACCTGTAATGGTTTCCTAACGCTAAATGAATGCGTATTCAATGCAAGGTAACATCAACATTCCCATTCCACATGTGAATATTGTTTTGTGATCACTCTAAAATGAATTAACACGGTACTTACGGATGCCTCCTTTCTAATAATTTATACACTGCTATCGACTCCCGAGGCCCAAACAAATGCTCAACAGAAATAAATAGTTGATTGCAAATATAAATATTTTAAGCCTGCTGTCACAGATGGTCAGCTCTCATTTCAATTTCACACACTGCACGCGGGGGTAAGAATTTACTTGATTGTTCAGAAGGGCTATAGAGAGCACGGCCGCAGGTACGCTCTTATAAATGATTCAACGGTGTAGTTGTGTTTTGTCTTTTATTCACAATAGTAACAAAGCCAGCCCAACTACCTGGGGAGTATTCCTCAAGCACAGATGAACAGATGAAAACCCTTTTACAGTGCATGGAGTGTGGGGCCAACACGCAGTGTGCTGTTTGTGCTGACACCAGTTACATTATGTGTCAACAGAGGTGGGGTTTATGACTTCCTCTTTGAAATGCAGTATAAAAGCTTACAGAGCACACGTTGCTCTTCACTTTGGCTGCTCTCTACCTGGGCTGTTTCACGCTTCTGAGCTTTCAGACAAAAAACACAAATGGCATTCTCCAACCGGAGTTTTCAGTGGGGTACAAGCAGCCGCTTCCACTCGACTGCTCCCAGCGTCAGCAGTTTATCCTCCAGGAAAGTGGCCATCCAAAAAGTCCAGGCACCCAGCGTCTACGGGGGAGCCGGTGGCTCCGGCACCCGCATTTCTACCAGCACCAACTATGGACAAGGCTTCCGTGGGAACTTCCAGCTTAACGTTACTGGTAGTGATGCGCTGCTCATTGGCAATGAAAAATTGACTATGCAAAATCTAAATGACCGTTTGGCTTCGTACCTGGAGAGGGTGCGTTCGCTAGAAAAGGCAAACTCCCTGATTGAAAAGCAGATCACAGAGTGGTATGGGAAGAATACCATAGACGTAAGGCATGACTATAGCTCGTACTTTGAAACAATCGAAGATCTCCAAAATAAGGTAAGGTTTCATATAGCCATGTTATATGAGTTATCATGGAGATAGACAGTGACCTATTCTAGCAAATGTACTTTTCAAATTGCAATTGTCTCAGCTAAGAAAAAGAAATGCTGATCATTTACAAATTAGTGACAGATTTTAAAGAATTTTTAACACTAGATCTGTGTCTGCAGATGTGAGTCTCGTACATGAAAAACCTTCGAATCAAAATTAATTCTGTTATATTTCCCTTAGGTAATTTTAATTAGCGAAGGTACTGATGGTATTTTAAATACTTAAATATAGTTTAGCATCTGTTGATTTCAAAGTGGGGTTTTTTAGAAAAGAATGTCAAATGCTCAGGAAAAAAAAAAATAGAATACTCAAAGCAGTAAATTACTGCTATAAGCAATAAAATATTCCCCCAGCAATCAGCCGAGAGACTTAGCACATTATGTTTCCAGTGAGTTTCCTTAATTTTTTCCCCTCTTACTTTTCACCAGTTCTATTTCTCATCCATTAAAAGTAGGTCCCTTCCAGAGAGCAGTTCATCCCAACTATTTTATATACCTATTCTATGACAGGACAGCTTGCCTTTTGGAGAACCCTCATTCCTTCTCTGCACTTCAGAAGGAACTTAGCTTAAAGCCAGATGACTAACAGACAGCTAACGTTAAGTGAGATGAAGCCCACATGCGGTATTACTCTCCAGAAATGGATCAAGTGTGAATTTATGTGCAAAGATTCATCGCTTTTCAACCATCCCTTTTCAGATTAGCGCTGCACAGCTAGAAAATGCGAGGCTCGTCCTGCAGATTGACAACGCCAAACTGGCTGCCGACGATTTCAGACTGAAGTAAGTTCCGTGATCGTTTTACAAATTCTCTTTCATGCTCCTTTTCTTCATGAAAACTTCTCGGTAGTAGTATCAAAGCTGAGAAGTAAACATTTTCTAACTTAAAGTTTAATAAAAAGAAAAAAAAAATTACATCTAAGGTTGTAGTGGTTACTGATTCTAACACTGCCATCAAACAGTTGCATTTTCGTGCAAAACAAGCCTTATTTTACAGGTATGAGAATGAACTCCTCCTCAGGCAGAGTGTCGAGAGTGACATTAAGGGACTGCTCCAAGTTCTTGATGGCCTGACTTTGACGAAAGTTGATTTGGAGTCACAGATTGAAAGTCTGAAAGAAGAACTAGTTTATCTTAAGAAGAACCACGAGGAGGTGAGAGCAGCTGAAAACTGTCAGGGAGAGGGGTTTTTTTAAGTGGCGTACATAAACTCAGCCTCGCTGGGAATAAGGAACTCTTCATGTTAATATGAAAGAATATTACACTTATAGTGAGATTCAGCTCCAGGTTAGCTCATCAAAATATAGGTACCTATTCCTATATTATTTATGTGAACGCACCTATGGTTCTGTTATAATAACCGCGAGGCAGCTGATGAACCAGACGTAGCCTAGCGTGACTGAGCTCACTGCAGAGCAAACATTATTGGCTGCTCAGCGGGGGCACTCTCTGGTCTCTACCGGTTGTAACAGGGCAGAGATACCTACAAGCTAGATACGTGTGCTCGGTGCCATCTAGGAGTCTAAGCTCAAACAGAACCCATTCCTTAGCACTACATTTATAGTTTCAAAGAGCTACAAAGGTAAAAATGCTACCGTTGTTTCTTTCCCTTTTTCAAGTAAAGACACAAACTGTCATTCTAAGTCCAAAATGACTTAAAATCTCTGTTAGGGCGTATGCCCAAACTTGCCTCTTAGTGTCACACTGTCAAGTTCAGAAGTGTAAACTCCTTTCACACTGCAGAAGATAGGTTCTGTAAGCACTGTATTAGGGACATCCAACCTAGAAAAAGAGCCAACCTGGACACACACGTAAAACTGTGCTGTGTAGGACTGAAGTGGTTGTATCGTCTCGGGAAGCAGTAGAACTGTGTGGCACTGACATCCGAGTTACGAAGCATCAAAGGCTGAGCAGCTCCAGAAACTCCCAAGTGAAGGTTTTCTTTAGGAATCATTTGTAGTTTAGGAGTTGCTACCCCAGGGAAGTATGCACACAGGGACCGTGACATCACAGTCATTCCACAGATCCGGTCCTGAGGAAATCATCTTTTTATAAGATGTTGATCTGTGATATAAGGTTTATTGCTACAAAATAAGGAAAGTGTTCTAACATGAGGTGCAATAAACAGCATGTAAAAGGTGATTAAGTTATCTTGCCCTGGGGTGTTATTTACGAACTACCTCTATGTCTGTAGATATTGATTTGCTTCCAATATTCAGGACTGAAAGTTCCCTGTAGCTGATGCTGATCAATCCTCGTTGCTGCAGGAGGTTGAAAGCCTGCGCAAACACGTGGGAAGCTCAGTTAACGTAGAGGTGGATGCTGCTCCAAGTATTGATCTTGCAACTCTTATGGAAAGAATGAGAGTCCAGTATGAAGAAATGGCAGAAAAGTACCGTGAAGAAGCCAAGGAACAATTTGAAAAGCAGGTAAAGTCAATTACTTAAACATCAGCAAGAACCTCAGCCATGTCTAGCCGCAGTTTAGAGCCCCTCCATTTTTGCATTTCAGACAGAAGGACTGAACCAGGAAGTTCAGATCAACGTGGAACAGCTGCAAGTCCAAAGGAAAGAGGTCACCGAGCGGAGACAGATCCTTCAGAGCCTGGAGCTGGAATTACAGTCCCACTTAAGCATGGTAAATAATACTTGAGTATTTGAAAGAACACCACTCTTTAGTAGGCAGTTACACAGATAAATACAAAACCTGAGTGGCTTTTCAATCAAAATGTTATTGTAACACAAAAATGTATCCTTTTGAATAACACTCCTCCGTCCTTTCCATCGGCTGTAGAAGAAGTCCTTCGAAGACACTCTGGCTGACACTGAAGCACGTTACAGTTATCAGCTAGTCCAAGTGCAGGAAGCAGTTGCCAGTTTACAGGATCAGCTGAGGCAACTCCGAGTTGACATGGAGGGTCAGAATAATGAGTACAGTACATTGCTGGACGTCAAGACTCGCTTGGAAATGGAGATTGCCACGTACCGCCGGCTGCTAGAAGGAGAGGACAGCGGGTGAGGAAACAGACACACTTCCCTGTCGGTTTCGTTTCGTATGACACCAAACCACATTGCCAATACTGTCCACATTCACGGAAGGTGCAAGTGTAGAATCTGCCCCTTTTCAACTGGTCTGGGGGGGGACGGGGACTGTTGCTCAGCTCCCAGCCGTAGATTCAGAGCAGACTGCAGCTTGTGCTTGGCTTCAGAAGCTGCTGTAGAAGCCAGCGGAGTTTGTCTCTCAGGCTCTGCACAGGTAGATGCTGTTACTCCTTGCGAGCTGAGTGGCTGGATAGACATTCACACTCTGTAAGCATCAGTAACTCAATTTTAGATCGACTTGTCCATAGCTAAGGACTGTAGCTTCTGCAGGCCTGGGCTAACCTGGGCTAGATGTGTTGTAAGCTGGTTTGGGCAGCGCAGCGCCTTGTCGCACTAGAGCAGGCACTCGGCAAGAGCACGGGGACCTTCTCTCGCAGCCCACGGGAAGTTTTGCAGCCTGCTCTGCTCTACCTGAGGCACTAGCAGCCAAGATACTGAAACATTTGAAGAGGTCCAAGTGAGCCAACCTAATGTTCAAGTAGTCCAATATATAGGTGAAAAGAGCAGACATTGACAGCAGTGGGGCAAGCAGAGTGTGATTCCACTCAAGATTCTGCCTGCTCAGCTACTCTGGCTCAGGAACCAGATCGGGGATCTCTGCAGGAGGTGAAGTCACAGCATTGCAGAAATGAGTCTGCAGATTGATTTCACCTATAGCTCGTGCTCGGCAAGTTTTACTTTAATCGAGAAAACTTTTTAGACACCTGGTAAAATGTCTGGATGGAAGGACATCACCTTTCTTGATTACTAAACACACGTACAGGACATGTACAAGGATGTTTCTTCAATATGTTGGGTGCCATATATTTATATTTTTTTATTTATAATTTGAACAGACATCTCCCAGTGGACATATCTACAGCAGAGACTGCAAAAGGTATGTCACACCAAATTCCTTACCTTTTGATGGCTGCCTGCCAAAATCTTATGGAACTGTAGCCTGATATAAACCAAAACAGTTTGAGCGGAATCTTAGGTCAAGAAAACAATCACCTATATGAATAGATAAACCCAGGCTTTGTATAATCCCTGTAGGTTATGTGTATAATTCAGGTGCTCAAAGTAAAACCACAGACTCCTCAAAGAGCCAGGAGAACAACAGAGAATTATTGAATTACCCTCTGGAGACTTCCAGAGCATGTCTCCCTCAGTGACTACACAGGCAGAGCAGGCTCCTAAATACAGTACCCAGTTTAATAGCAAAACCAGCCAGTTCAGTGTAAGACTACTCCTGGCCTTTAGGGCTACAAGTTAGTGCTAAACTGAAGCAAAACTATCAGGGGGGATAGAGAGTTACTCAACACAATGCCCACTGCAGTATCATGGGGAACACCCGGGACATTCAAAGGCAGAGAAACCATATCCTGCATACCACACAGGTTTACTTCACAGTAACTGGGCTGTGAAGAGCTCCTTTATCTGTCTTCTCCTCACTGGAACCGCTGCCTGCACGACAGCAAAATCACTGTGACAATAAACGATGCGTTTAATGAATTCTCTTGTTCAGTTTCATCACCAGAATTGAGTAAAGTTAAGAAGATCAAGACAATTGTTGAAGAGGTGGTTGATGGCAAGGTCGTCTCCTCTCAGGTCAAAGAGATCGAAGAGAAGTTGTAAATGGCACCAGCAGAGAAGAGACAGCCTCTGAGCTTCCCGGAGCCGATGCCAAAAGTAAAAGATTAATAAACAATCCAATCTAACCCTCCCTAAAACCCAGAAGGGTTGAAAAATGCCAAACTACCACATCCCAAACAATCTTTTTTTTTTTTTTCTTTCTCTCTTCCTCTCCCCCCCCACCCCCTCAGGGTGTGAGCTTTAATAAAAATCAGCCTGCTATAAATGTATCATTGTTTCCAAGACAGATAAAAAGTGAAGTATCCATGTTTACTTCTATCGGTCTTAAACTTACCTTAAAAAAACCCTCTCAGTAAAATTTAGAAAGTCAAATGACTTGGAGCATGAATTTACTACAGCTTTTCAAATAACCTCAAATCTAGAAAAATACTGAAGCAATGTTTACTGTTGAAATTTCAAAGCACTAAGCTGGAGAAAGTGGGGTTGTTTTGAAACATGTTGATCCAGTGCACCTTTTCTGACCTTGAACTACCATTCAAGCATAATTCAGCTTCACTTCAATAAAAACTGATTCTTAAATAAAAAAGAAGTGTCAACCTGCATTTCAGAATAAGTTAAAACAAATAATTAAATTGAAGAAGCCTATCTATTCTTTTTCACTCTCTGTGAGTGTTGGTACCACCAGGGACTATAGCAAGCAAAGATTATTTTATCAACTAGAATATATTTTGCCTTTCAGTTCAGAAATCCAAAGAGCACCTATTCTGTTACACCTTTCTCTACCACTAACAACACAAACCCTTCCCCGAACGGTGGAAGGCTCCTACAACACACCCAGATCTTCAGTCCAAGGACTCGACATTTTCCTCTTGACAACACAAAAAACTCTTCCTTTTGAAATCCCACCTGTCCAGCGTGTTATTTGCTGTACAGAAACGGCTGCCAAACAAAGGAAGTCTTTGATTTCACTACCCCAAGTCACTGATACCAGGCTATCAATTCATTTTGACATAAATGCTTTACTTAAACCTTTGATCAACTGCTCACGATACATTTCTGCCCAAAAAAGCACCCATGATTTTGGCTGGAGATCAATGAAAAATTAATACTTAGCAGTTGACAAATCCAAAGATAAAATTAAGCCAGGCCAAAGAAAATAACTTCTTCTGTTTACCAAAATAACTTCAAAAGAATAGTATATTGGTTTTGAAAGGCTCCGTGGCCACACCCGCAAGCAGAAGAGCTATACTGGATCTTTAGATTTATATGATAAACCAAACAAAAAACAGAAATCACGTTCCTTACTTTGAGACGACGGCAAACTATGTGGAAGCAGCAATGGTTAGTTTCTGGCTCAAAAGCATCAACTTTTGATAGAGGCCATGCGTATTATACTACAAGCGGGTATTTCAGTGCTGAAAGGTTTAGGGCAGAAAACACAATTAGAAATCTTCTTTGGTATAATCCAGTGTATTTCTATTTTCATATTAATGCTCAGTCTGCAGACTGATCACCGAACGCCCACGTGCTTCTTCACACGCTTTTGTTAATCACTTTTCTTATTTCTTAGTAAACGATCAGGGAGCACTAACCTGGCAGAGGTTTATACCACAGAAGTGTTATGAAAAGAAACGTGGTTTTGACATACACGCCGGGAAGTACGATATCAAAGGGATCATTCCACTGACTGAAGCTTACTCCTATAATAATAGCCCCAAACCAAGAAAGCGATGAATACGAAATGACAAAAAAATTATTTAGCAAAGATTTAAATGCGAGAAGAAATTTTTGTGCTTCATTGCACATGGCAAAACATTATTGTGATGTCTTAGCTCTACTCCACCCATTTCCCTTCATACAGCAAATACCTGGAGGGCACCAGATTTCCACTCTCATGGGCAATTGAGACGGGCACGTCTCATTTAGCTTGGTCAGGACATACTAAACTGACTTCCCCTCCAAACAATAGAGAGAGAAGGAATTAAAGATCTTCCGAGGAGGTGGGGACTGCCACTGCAACACCCTCTGCTGTCCCTATAAAAGGTCAAACCGTTCTCGCCGTGCCCTGCTCTGCGCTCTTCGCTTCGCACCAGAGATCGAGCACTGGGAGCACCATGGCCCTTTCTGTGCACACCAGCGGTGGATCCCGGCAGTTCTCTTCTCGGAGTGGATTTGGCGGGGGATCTCTGAGAACGGCTGGTTCTAGTGGTGGAGGAGGCTTTGGTGGCAGTGGACTTGGCTTTGGCGGTGGATCTGGTGGGGGTTTCGGTGCTGCTTCTATGCTTGGTTCAGGCTCTGGCTTCAGTGGGGGTTTTGGGAGTAGCTCAGGTGGAGGCTTTGGGAGCAGCTTAGGCAGTGGCTTTGGTGGAGGCTTTGGCAGTAGCTATGGAAGCAGCTTAGGCAGTGCTTTTGGGGGAGGCTTAGGAAGTGGTTTGGGCAGCAGCTCAGGTGCTGGTTTTGGAGGTGGCTTTGGTAGTGGCTCAGGATTTGGTTTTGGAGGTGGTTTTGGCCCCGCTGGCACTGGGGATGTGGGCCTTCTTTCTGGCTCAAAAAAAGAAACTATGCAGAACCTCAATGACCGTCTGGCTGCTTATCTGGACAAAGTGCGATCTCTGGAGGACGCCAATACTGAGCTGGAGCGCAAAATCCGCGAGTGGTATGAGAAAAATGGCCCTGGCACTGGTATCCCTGGATCTGGGAATGACTACAGTAAATATTATCCGATAATTGAAGATCTTCGAAACAAGGTAGCAAAGGAATGTACTTAATGTAGCTTTACGTTTGTAATTCACCTAATAATATTTTGGAGGAAAATAACAAATTCCATTCAGAAACCAAGGGAAAAATTATTCTAGATGCTTGTAATAACCTCTGTCACACTGCTCTGGTATTGTCTGAGGAATTTTTCTCGTGTATTAAGAGCAGTTCTGTAGCTACATCACACAGTGCTGTATGACTCAGTCGAAGGTGAAGAAGGCAGTGATGGAATCCAGTTCCACACATTCTGGTAGACGACACAGAGTTTAAATTCTAATAAATTTCATCTTTGTTCCATCACAAATTCAGCTGCAGAAACAGGCAGACTGCCTGGCAAGGTCTTTGGAGATTATAGTGGTAGAAGGCGAGCCAGCATTTGTCCATTACCTGAAGCGTGTGGATTTGCAGAGCTGCAAATCTGTCCTACGTATTTTCATAGTAAATTATACAAGAGTCTAACAAACTACGCTTAACAGGACTACAGTTATGTAAATAGCTGTACTGAGCTGCAAAGCCACTGGGCTTTCAAATCATTCCCTGAGCATTGTTTGTATTCCAGATCATTAACGCAACCATCGACAACGCCAGAATCGTTCTGCAGGTCGATAATGCCAGGCTGGCTGCTGATGATTTCAGACTGAAGTAAGTGTATCATAACATTACAAAACCTCTTACTAACATTTTAAGGAAAAAAAAAATCTCTATTTAAAAAAACCTCTTTCCTTGTAGAATACTTTAACATAATTATTAAATGATATTATAATAATTATGTGTATTAATATTTCTGATTAAAAGTTATATAAGTACATAGTAATCGTTTGAATTTGACCTCGTTAACCACAGTAAAAAATTCCTATTTAATTATGTTATTTCCAGATACGAGAATGAAGTGGCACTTCACCAGAGCGTGGAGGCTGACATCAATGGTCTGCGCAGAGTTCTTGATGAGCTGACCTTGACAAGAGCTGACCTGGAGATGCAGATCGAAAGCCTGAACGAAGAACTGGCTTATCTCAAGAAAAATCATGAAGAGGTACTTCCCCCCTCCCCCCCCCTTTGTGAATGCGTAACATGGCAGATAGAGTTGTGAAATATCAAATTATTCTCTTATTTATGCCAGTGGAAGCTCCTTGGTTTCATTACCTGTTTTGTTTGCTGTTCTTTTTTGCATATACTAAGTGAGAGAGAAATACACAGACATGCTACGGACTCTTGTTGAAACAGAATTTGTATCACTTCTATTTCTTTACATTTATTTTCGGTAGAACTATCTTCCTTTTTTTTTAACAGAAACTTGTATTTATTTTAAATCTCTCCAGGAGCTTCAGGGCATCCAAAGCAGTGCATTTGGCCAAGTCAGCGTTGAAATGGATGCTGCTCCAGGAACTGACCTGACCAAGCTTTTGAATGACATGAGGGGACAGTATGAAGTCATTGCCGAGCAGAATCGTAAAGAGGCTGAAGCATGGTTCAATGAAAAAGTAATAACCAGATACAGAAAATTCAGAGTAAAAAAGAAAATGTAAAATGAACGTAAAAATGAGTTCAATATTTGGAACAGTAAAGTTACACTCTATTTCTCCTTGTGATTGCAGAGCGGGGAGCTGAAAAGGGAAATCTCCACCAATACTGAGCAGCTTCAGTCAGGAAAGAGCGAGATCACTGATCTAAAACGGACTCTCCAGAGCCTGGAAATTGAGCTACAATCTCAGCTCGCCATGGTACGTTCTAAGGAAGCTGCTTAACTAGTCAGAGTAAACCTTCTAACCTCAGAAGCGTGGTAAAATTACCCTGTTCTGTAGGACCGAAGATTTGCATCTATTGCCTCGTAAGTCCTGCATTCTTTTAGTTCCTAAATCGCAGTAATATAGATAATAGGACGGCAAGTGGGATGTCGTAAAGCGGATGAACTTTCACATTTACATTCTGTGAAGCAGCACAGGCCAGTTTTCAAACTGGTTAAGAGGCTCTACTTACTCCCATTAAACTATTCCAGTTGCTTTTGTCTTTGTAAAGAATTGTTTTTTCCCCACAATCTGAGATTATTTGATATCCTTTTTACACAGAAAAAATCCCTCGAAGACACCTTAGCGGAAACAGAAGGAGGTTACTGTGCTCAGCTCTCACAAATGCAACTTCAGATCGGGAATCTGGAGTCCCAGCTGTTCCAGGTCAGGGCTGACATGGAACGCCAGAACGCAGAGTATCAACAGCTTCTAGACATCAAGACTCGCCTGGAAATGGAGATTGAAACCTATCGTCGCCTGCTGGACGGCGAGTTTGTGTAAGTACCTAACTTCCATAAAGTATCTCCTTTGGTTTATTTTCTGCACCAACACCCTTTCCAGGAAGAGAGGTAAAAAAAAAAAGTGGCACATTCAACAAAAGACAGTAGGGCCCATACAGTAATTCTGAAATAATGCAGACACAGCCCAGCTGAGGAGAGTGAACCATTCTGCTCAGCGTTTGAAAGAAATCTACCAATGCAAACACGAGAAGGGAATTTCTCCTGATCCTGACAAACATCCTGCAATACTGCCTGTCTCTGATTCACTTGCAGGAGCGCAGGACAGGGAGTTACATTGGAAAGTTCATCCTTGACAGGGTCCAAATCACAAACACAATCACTGGATTCTTCTCAAGGTAGGTAACACTTGACTGAATAAGATTTTGTTTCTAAAGTCTTGCTTATAAATAAAATAATACATGCTGTTCTGTTTAACTGCATCCCAGAGTTCACTGTAACAAGAAGCCGGTTAGAAAGGAAAAGGATGTAACGGTTCATATACACCTGCTGCTCTGGTTTGTCAGTTTTAACACTGATAAATATTTCTGTCTGTTTATGACATTTAGATCCTACCAAAACTAGAAAGATCAAGACAATTGTCGAAGAAGTGGTAGATGGAAAAGTTGTTGCATCCCACGTTAAGGAAGTTGAAGAGAAGATATAAAGCACAATAGGATCTTGCAAAGGATCCGTTTACTCCATGTTTTCTCAAAGGCAAAATGGCTAAATACTTCTGTTCTTTTGTATGAAGTGATAAGAACAGATCGGTTACGAAGATTCTTTCAGATAAAACGAAGCCTGTATTGTCATTCTCAGTAGTCATGCAATATATTTTCTGCTTCGATATATTGGTATTACCCGTATTATTTTCATGGTGTTCTTTAAATAGAGCATTCTTTGTTCAATAACTAGAAATATGGCATTTAATTAGATACGCTTTTTAATATTTTTTAGTAATTAATAGATAAATATAATTTTGCCATTCTAACCTCATGTTCCCATTTTCTTGACTAATAAAAAGGACTCGGCAAGCTTTAAGATTTTAGTCTCTCTTTATGCTCCGTCGAGGACTGCAGCTCCTGAGCCATACGTACTGTTTGGTCAGGTATCTTGCTTCACCATACACTACGTGTGTGGGAACATGCTCCCCATTCATCTAAAGAAATGAATCCAGTGCTAGAACACGTGCACGTTAAAAAAACTGTGTCAGACTAAAGGAATTCCTGCTAACTTATCATTAAAAGGTGTCAGTTTAAGGGAGAAGTGTTTGCAAAGAGAACAACTCATCTCAGAGGCTGCAGGACAGTGGAAAGGGAGGGACCTGCAGGTTCGAGGCAGAGAACAACCCCAGCCTCTTGTCCCAGCTGCCATCTGGCGGGAGCACCACATGAGCCTGGCTCCCGGGTGGCCAACTCAAATGTGCTACAGAAAGGAATCTCATCCGAAACAAAACTAGGAACCAAAATCCAGTCCCCTGACCCTTTACACCTAAAGCCTTTGTCTTGAGCCAAAATGCCGACGAATTTTGTGCGATTCTCAGACACGACAAGGGAGTTACTGGACCTCTGACACGTACACTGCTGTGTCTCTAGAATATAAACAACGTGCACATTCTGTCACATCTCTTGAACACTTGGGAGCACAGACTTCATCCTGTGCTTCCATTTTGCCATTAGTAAAACCCACCACTAGCATTTCTTCCACTTCCAGCTTCAAACCAATAAAAGCCAGGGTAATTAACACAATAATCAGAGAACTAAATCAGCATAATAGAATCATAATATCATCTTTCTTCCCTACACATAATTTTTTTCTCATATGTGGAAAACCTGAAACCATATCATCTTTTCCATTGTTGACACCATCTCCACTCTGGAGAGAAACACGCCTCTTGTCTTCTTCCCAAGAGATACACACTGCCAGAATAATTTTACACGAAGGAATGTGAAATAATGTGCACACCTCAAGGATCACAACTGTGACTGCTGTGAAACTGAGATTCCCTCCATCACCAAGTATCGATTTCCACTGAATAATCATGTAGTTTACATACACATTAGTCCTGAATTGAACATTACGATCTAAAAGATGACTTCGAATGGCCTAGGGGGCAGTTCTGATGTATATAAAATCTAGACAGCACTCCAGCTATCATCTGGTGAGAAAGCACCAGTGGTCAACCAAAGCATCACCACCACACTATCCAAATAATCACAGAATCCAAGTAATTGTTGCACAGTATCTGAACTATAAAGTTACCTAAAATCTAACATCTGTAATAAAATATGAGCATTGAAAGCAGGCAGAATTCAAAATCACCTAAATCCTACTAAAGATACAATTGCTTACAACTACTGACCTTTAGCCTTCGGGGATCTTGTAGCCAGATGTTCCCTGTGTAGCTGGGGAAAAAAAGACAGAAAAAGAAAGCATTAGTGATAATTTCTAAAGGCTTTTAAAAATTGTATCACCTGGCAATCTGGTAATCTGAAGATTCATTCATAGATGCTTGTCGATGAATAAAGTTCGGTCTGTGGGACCCAAGCCAACATCCCTGCAGAGCTCTAGATTGTATTTCAAACATAGACATTTCTGGAGTCATTTCTGGACACCAGACAGCCTTGACTCCTCCTGATGTGAACAGAAGTGGTTCTGAGTCCCAGGGAACCAACAGCAAACTGTAAACAATCAGCATTGCAAGGCAAAGAAAAAGGAAGATTTGAAACTACACTTCAAGTTCTTATTTGCTTAAATGCACAGGCTCTTCCTATTACAGTGTCCTGAGGTGCTGTATCTTGTGTTTGTTCGATGGATTCCTAACGTTTTTACTCTGTGACTGTTCCCATACCAGCACTGAAAAACACTGTCAATATTTGCATTTTAGAACTACATAAAACTAGAATAACTAAGGCACTTGGAGAAAAGATAGTGCCCAACAAAACATTCTCATCTCAGTCCAGGTCAGCTGAAAAACAGCCAGCTAAGAAAAATAAACTCAGAACACAGGATCCTTTTGCCTGTGCCAGCGGACAGAGACAAGAACAAGGAAGCCTTATGCACACAAGGAGACTTTCAAGTGGCATAATACTTTGACTTCTACAAAGACGAGCATCTTGTAAAAGTTCACTGCTTGTTTCCTCATTTTACTGAAGTATATTCTTATTTGTAGCCTAAAAGTGCCTTCCATTTAGTGAATTACTATTTTTTACTGAAATCTGAATTTTTTACTAAATATCTAGCACATTACTGAAAAAACTTTGAAAAATAGGTACGAGCCATCCTTAGCAGACAAGATCACTGGGATCACACAGTACCTACAGTGAGCCAGCAAATGAAGAAGTATTTGCAGAAAATAGAGCCCAGCAGACAACGTGCAGTTTCTATCTCCCTGGTGGCCATGAGGAAAGGTGTAAGAATCTTACACGATGCGCACATTCTGTGAACTGAACCCGCCAACCCAGGGCAGAGACACTGCAGAGCCCTGCAGAGACAAACCACACGCTTCTCTGACAGCAGTCGGCTCCCTTTGAAGGGCTGATCCACCAGCACTCTGCACAAGAGGAGCTAAGTCCCTTGCACAAGGGGCACAAGTCTTTGTTACCACCACCAGTGACGGTTCCTCTGCCTCTTGCGTTCCTGCCCCTGAAACCACCACAGTGTTGGGTGTGAGGATGGCCAGGAGCCCAGCTCTTATTGCGAACGGGACAGTCCCCATCACTAGGTCAGGTCAGCCACTTGATGCTTTACCTCTACAACTCTCAAAAACCTTCAAGGGTGGAAATTCTGCAACATCCCTTAAAAACCTGCCCAGTGATAGCACCTTCCAGCAGCAGCACCACCAGTACAGGTGTGCTGCTGGGAAGCTGCTCCCTTCCCTTCCCCTCTCATGCTATGCAGACCTAAATTAGTCCTTTGCTTTCTATCTCTTAACCTCACATTTCTGAGGTTATAAAAACACACAGCCTTACAAAACCATAAAGACATCGCATGTATTCATTTCAGCACGTAATTTAGGAATCATTATTATAATCGCTGCAAAAGGCGACAGAGCTTTGCTTTATTAAACGGGCTTTTAGGAAGGATTGGAAGCCTCTGACCTCCCAGCGCTTCCTCAGAAATAACGCTCTGCAGCTTTAAAACCTGCCTGCGCTCTGCCTGCTCTCCCTGCAGGCAGCGAGGGCTCTGCAGCAGCCGCCTCATCCTATCGCCACGGCCGGGTTAGCCAAGGTGGAGGATGGGAGGAGAACGGGACTGTCCCGGCTCCTCAATGAGATCAGGGCCAAGTATGAAACGCTCCTCACCAGAAATCAGATAAAGACCCTCATCTCAGCAAGGACCCAGGTAATGACCGCACACAGACACGCACCTTCCAGAGTAAGGAGACAATCCTTGTCTGTACAATTCCTCCCTCAGCCTCTATGAGGTACAGTATTTCCTTTTCAATGCAGCATATTATTGGGGAAGGGATTTGGATTTTACTGCAGTAAGATGTGGACTAGAAGATACGGAAATAGATTTTGTTCAGGGTATGAAATTCACACTAACCGAATGCTGTGTAATTCGTCCGGATGTTTTTCTGTACCTGCAACAGTGATATTGTTGTGATTTAAAAAATGCTGACATGGGCTGTAACATGGTAACCTCTAGCACCGTGTAGTTATCCCAGAGGGAAAGAGGATCTTGCGAATCAAAGGCAGTGTGAAGAATCCATTTATATACAGAAAGCGTTACCTTTTTTAGCACCTATATTAAAGAAAACTGTACCTTTGTCAGGAACTATTTTATACTGTTGTACTCTTCAGCAAATATAATTTGTTCTTTCATATGGGTTGCTTAAATGTTATCAACACACAATGCTACTGTTACAGATTTACATACAAAACATCTCTTAACACCCAACTGAACTTGGAAATAAAACGGCAAACCAATTTTCAACCATCAGACATCAAGAAATTCAGGGTGAAAATTGGGTATTATATCACCTTGTTGTACTGCTTCAGTATCACAGAAATCGTGGAGCTTTATTTCAATCCCAGGCCAGACTAATTCTGCAGTCTGGCTGATCTACACGGTACCCCAATGACACCCAGCAGCTATAAACTACATAGTTAAGCCAAGTTAATAGATGGGTTTGGCACGAAGCAGCCAATGTGCATTTTTTATAATCGTGTCACATGAATTCTGCAGTACCCATGCAAAAAAGGGTAAGCAGAGACTATTGAGTGTTCGCTTGTGGATTAGCCAAACCTAGATTTTCCACCTAAACAACGGCATGGTAAAATTAAAATAGGTCAGTATGTTATGGGGTGAGGGAAGAGAAACTTATTTTACTTGCTCCATGGGACCTGAATTAAAGAGTTTATTTCCTTAGAGTTGCTGGCATCATGAGAACCTAAATAAAGCAGTAAAATATAGGCAAATAAATAGGCAAAACAGCATGTATTGTTTCAGGGGTTTATGGGATGTTCACCACTTGCAATAAAACTCAGAAACAAAAAGGAAAAATAACTTTCACAAGCAAAATAATCATTCTGGAAGTTAAATTATCGCAAACACTATTTTAGATCAGGATTAAGTTTAGAACAGGCACTTTCACTTCTGAACTGTCACATTTAACATAACTGACGGCACATACTCGGGGAATATGGTGGGTTTTTTCCTTTCTGTGATAGGTAAATCTTAAATAACCAGCGCTTAGAAGACATGGAAAAGATGCAGGTTTGGATAAAGATGCAATCTGCATTTAAATGAATGGAGGTACTTGCTCTCAAACGCCAGTGTGAATCCAGTCAGTGACTAGATCAGTCAAAACCAGCAACTGTAGACTGTGGTACATTCACGCAGCCCCTCAAAAGGTCTCCCTCTCTATAAAGCTGCTCTTAGAAATCAAAAATACATTAAAACCTAAGAACCTTATTCAAACCTGGAAGCTTGAACTGGCTGCAATTCCTCCAATTTCCATGAAGTGAAGGCTATTTAGAGGTGAATAAAGTGGTTAATTTGTTCGGGAACTCCTCTGTAACAAATCCAAAGGATAAAGATGCGGACGACTACCTCCCATCGAACAGAGCAGGATAAGGGCTTCCCAGCTACACGGTACGTAAAACGTTAACTCATCACCCTTAGCTTTAACAAATTCATGCGACTTTAAAAAAAAAAATCCAACCAGATATTTTCACGTATCTATTTTATCTTCATTATTTGAATATTTTAAAATGTTTTTATCTGCTTTATACATCCTGTAGCTAGAAGAAGCTACAATAAAAAAAATGGACAAAGATGCAGAAGCATTAAAGGCAGCCAGAGCAGAACTCTGTGAGGCGAGACGGCAGTGGCACCATATGCAGACTGAAATTGAATCTCTCCACGCTGTGGTAAGCATCATGAAATGAAACGTGAAATCTCCTGGAGAAAAAAATAAAATAGATCTTTTTCTTGATGCAAACTATACTGCAGTTCAGCTTCACATTCACTGTACAGCAGAAATACAACACGCACAGAAACACAGAGGTCTGGGTCGGGCTGTCAATCAGAGCACCAACTCACGAGCAATCCCAACCACGTGCTCCCATTCAGGAGTATCCTGCACTTTGGTTCGGAATCTGCCATTCCACAGACACGGGGTTTCGCTTTTTCACACCTGCGAAACATCTCTCTGCACAATAATCCCTCATCAGGTTCCTGGCCGTTCTGCGTAAGCAATTCACATCAGGTTTCTAACTTTTTTTGAATCTGTGAACCAAATCTATCAGTTCATTCATGATAAACTATGTCAGCAATTTCCTGATTTGGTAAGATAGATGAGCTACGAGAGCACAGAGACCACTCTGTTTTCACACAGTACTGAGCTGGATATTGCACAGGTAAAATCAGAGGGCTGTAAAATCCATGGTAGTGGATTGCTGCTACAACAGGCAGCTACATTTTTTGATCCTATCCTAAATTATTACAGATTTTTGTGGAAAATTTCTCAGCAAACGTCTTATCTTGAAAGCTTTATTCCTGTTCCTGAAGAATATTCTTAAAGGAACTGATGTAAAAATACAGAGGTTGTCAATGAGAAGTATGTATCTTTACCCATATACTTTCTGAACCTTAAAATATGAGTTAAATTTCACAGGAAAAGGGTTTGGAACGTTCACTGCGTGCCACAGAGCAGCAGTATCACATGCAACTACGAAATTTAGAAGGTGAGATTGAATGCTTAGAGAAAGACCTACTGGAAGTGAGAAGAGGTATTGAGAAACAGCTTCAAGAGCACGAAATCCTCCTGAACACCAGGATGAAGCTGGAGGAGGAGATAGCAACGTATCGCAGTCTGCTTGAGCAAGAGGAGAACAGGTACTTGTTTAAAGTTCTCAACATTATCTTCCATTACAAAACTTCCCATTGAAATAATCATCAGAAATTACAGTATAAAATCCTTTCACTGTAACTTAACTTCAGCGTTTATGAAATTAAACAAGTCTTCCTGGCACACAACAAACTAGCCAAAAATTGTCTGAAAATAATGAAGAAATCGCAGAAATCTTTTCAGTAACTTTCTTCAGTTCTACACTCAGAATGAGAAATCCAAACAAATAGTTCCTACAATCAGAACTTCTCATGGTTCTCATATCTTAATTTTTTTTTATAGCTGCTAATAATCGAGTTCTGGATTAAGGTAATTCAGTATTATTAGATGACTGTAATAATTTCTATCTTTGCAGGTTTCGTTGCTCTATACCCGACCAGAAGGATGACAAAAAGCCTTCCACTAGCAAGATTGCCTTTACACTGCCTTCGAGTGAGTTTAGCCACTTTCCCTTAGGAAAGGATCTTCTTCCAGTGCAGCGGGAGGAAAATTACCTCCAGGTCCTAGATCCTGACCTTCCTCTTCTGCAGACCTACTACATCTGCATGTTCTTTTACAGACGGTGTCAAGAAGCATAAAGCTGAGAAGGTGGAACTGATGACAAAACAAGCAATCCTAGATGGAAATATTATGAAGGAAAGTGCTGAAGCTCATGGCACTGTACAGTAAGATAAACTTGAATTTAACAAAGTAACAATTGAAAGCGAATGTTGGGAATTACATGTCAGTAGCTTTGAGGTCTCATTTGATTACTATCAGTTATGTATCAGCCAAGAAGCTCCAGAATAACAGTGCTAGTTCTTGGAGGAAAATCGAATGGCATGCTTTAACAGTGCATTAAATTTTAAAGTTCTTTTTATTAGCATTTACTTCAGAAGCTAATAATATCATGATGATGCTTCTGATTTCTAATTTCTATTTCTGTTAAGAATGAAACCATGAATAATTCATCTAGTAAGGTTGAAAGCAGAAGAGCCTATACCATGTTTGTGAAGTCCCTCGGGGGCATATTTATGCACACAAACTCGGGCCTGGCTGCTCTAACTTGCTATTTGGAAACTCCTACGTTTCCCCAATTACCAAAGAGGGAAAGGAGAGCTTGGCTCCTAAGTGGACATGTGAAAGTCTGTTAGTATGGATTACTCACCTTCAATTACTTTAATAGCACTCGATTGCCTCATTCTTTTTTTTTTTTTTCTGCTGCTCTTTAAGCTGTTCTGTAGCCTACCATTTAACGTTACCATCTCTGCGACACCTAACTGTCATCAGCTGATGAAAACATGTAAAAATTCAGATTAAAAACAAACGCCACCCTATGGTCCACCACGCACAGTCCATCCTGACGCTCATTCTCATACCTGAGTGTTGTTCATCTTCCACAGTCTCAGACCTTCACGGGGCTACTGGGCTGGGTGCAGTTTACCAGAGTTGGACTTTTAGATCCAGATTCTGACACGTACTGGAAGGATTAAATCAAAAGGATCCAGGTGCCTAAACATTACTGAATCTGATGGCATTGTCAGTTCTCCGTTTTCTTTCTTTTTTTTTTTTTACTTCTGCCCTGTTTTTCTTTTTTAATTTAGTAGATCTAAGCTAGATTTTTCTCCGCCTTGTTTTGAAGGCTTTCAGAAGGAGGAATTCTGTCCTGCCCACTAGAGTACGGAGGCTTCTTGCAAAGTTTTTGAGCTTGGGTTCCAAACTTTCTCCTTGGAAACAGATTGCCTGATGTGTTTGGAGCACTGGTTTTGGATCAGTGTCTACTTAAAAGTACAGAAACAAGAATATAATGAACCTCGCCCTTTATTTAGCTTTTCTGAAGAATGAATCTGTGTAGAAAAAATAATATTCTAGTGTCTCAGTATCCAACTAAAGTAACTTGACATTTCATTATGCAGTTTCTATATTATAAAAGCAGACCTGAAGATACATCATTCATATTATAAATGCATTTGCTTTATTGTTTCAGGACAGAAAAAGTGGATGAAGTCATTAAAGAATGGGAAGGTTCTTTCTTTAAGGACAACCCTCGCTTAAGGAAAAAATCCGTGTCCTTGCGCTTTGATCTCCACCTAGCAGCGACGGATGAAGGATGTCTACACACAAAAAAGAAGACTCTTCCCGACATTGAAGTCAGGCTGGTAATGAGGAGATCTTGCAGTATTCCTTCCATCAAACCTTAACCTCCAGCAAATTAACCCAAAGTTCACCTCCAACAGGCTCTGGAAATAAACAGCAGATGGACTCCCACCGCCTGCTCTCTGGCTACAACTACAAAACCTTACTAAGTACTCTGATTAATACAGTAAAAACCTACAGGTCTTTTAAAAAAGAAAGGGAGAAGAGCAAGGGAGTTAAGATTCCAAGAAACCTAACTTCTACTAGTTTTATACTCTGGGTGCAGCCCTTTAATTTTCTCATTATTGTTGTTTTGTAGAATTTCACCAAATATTACAAAAATTAAACTATAACTTTATACTTTGACATATTCTGCCTTTGTAAAAGAGGACTTGTTTTCTCTCCTTGGAAACGAGAAGTGCATATTTCATTCTCTTAATTATTCAGTAGCGCATACATGCGATGACTGATGAATCCTTGTCATTTATATCACAACTATCATACTTCTTGAAATATGTTTTAAATAACACTTTCTAACAGCAAAAATTGCATACAAAGATGCTCTTAAGAAGCATACATTATTAACAAGGAATTTCCTTTTCAAAGCGGCTAGTATTTTTAAATTAATTTTTTTTAGTCAACAACTGAGCAAAGATGTCTTTTCCTTACGTAATTACACACACATTTCTAAAAGTATTGTAACAAACCAAGAATATTTTAGCCATTTTGGTCCACTGATTTTGAAGCAGTAATTTCCACTGAAAAGCCATCATTCTCTTAGGTGCCCACACATATCTGTACTACAACTTTCTTAGCCACAGCGAGTAAAATGATACCCTTTAATTGTTCAAATGTAAGGAGTCAACTGGCCATTTAAATGCTGGTATTTAATGACTTTTGTTTACTTTAACAATGTGAATTAAAATATCTTCAGCAAATTCCTCTTCTGACATATCATATATGACAGATATATGGCATTCTGACATATAAGGACTATAGGTGAGTTATGGTGTTCCTCTACTTCACGTAACAAGTCACTGTTACACCAGGGTACAACTATTACTCCTTCAAATTAAATGGACAATATAAGGGCTACGTATTCAAAGTAAAATTCTATCACACCCATTAAGTATCCCCCAATACTACTCAAAGTAGCTATGGGCAAATAAAAAATACACTATGGGATAGCGCATCTGTACACAGAAAAAAAACCAACCAGACATACAAACTTGTTCACACTTCTTTATAACATTATGACACAAATTTCAAGCAAAAATTCAAAGAAAATTGTATTAAGAATGATTGGCTATGAAGATTTTTAAGAGGCACAGATGTCACGAACTCCCAGTGAAACCACCAGGACTGCAGGGGCTCAGAGCCTAGAAAAGCCACGTACCATCTTTGCTGGATTCACAGCAGCATGTAAAGGATTCATTACGTGTCAGTATTTGCCTTATGACTTACGGCATGTGTTACAAAAACTGATACTACAAATTCTTCCCGTGTTAATTTATGCTTCTATCCTTTGTTAATGGCAAGAACAATGCGTTTATATTGCCCACGGGTCTGTATCTACTGTATGAAGCTGGCTAATTATCATTAACCTTAATACTGATCTGGTGTTGTTAATACTTGAGTATTTGGCATCCTGAATGTACTCGCCTGCTCTAGTATTTTCACTATGCAGCTTTTTTTTTTTGTGCTTATACTCTGTACATTTTACAATACTTGAATTTAAACTAAGTTTTAATCGCTTCAAGGCACTTGAAACAGGGATACAAATTTACCAAATTAAATAATAGTACTACAATAAAAAAAGTATTAAAATTGAGTTTGCCCACGCATGTTTTGTGAGTTTTAATGTGTGTACCTTAAAAGGAAAGTAGTAACAAAGAAATACAAAGTAAAAGTTGTAGATAAGAGAGTCCGTAGCGCTGCGGCCAACTGTTTTCTAAGCTCTCTACAAATAGAAAGACACAAATTCCCTAACAATCTTTAGGATAACATGTAGCAAAAAGTGCTCCTTTTCTACTAAACCCAGCAACCCTGAGGAGATCTAAAGTCCTTTGTTCTGAGTAGCGCGCAAGAAAGAACAGAGACAACATCTGGTGTACAGAGATTACAATCTAAAAGATGAACTGACAGGCAAAGGTAAATAGCAGGCAAATATGTAACGAAAACTTAAGACCTATATCTTTAAAAGTGCCAAGGCAAACCTCCTCATGCAGGAGGAGCATGCACGGGCATAGAAAAAGCCCTGTGCTAACACGTGGAAGGTGCTGCCATCTCTACGGGAAACAAGGATGGAAGCATCTTACTCACAGAGACAGGTTTTTCTCTAAGCAGGGGGTGTTTGGCTTATTTTCTGACCTACGGTACTTCCTGGGGTATAATCTCCCCTAGTCTAACTCTCAATTTTTTTTCCCCTAATGATAGAAATCTCACCCAGCCTAGTACAGGACACACATCTGACTTTGCCTTGCAATGCAACCTCCGTAATATTTTAGAAGAGAAAAATTACTGCGTATCTGTAGTAAACATTGTCTGGGAACTAGAAAAAAATGTTAACCTTATTCATCTACGTTACTTCATCCATACAACAGCCTGGCCTCACGGTGTCTGAGGCCCTCTCCCTGATGCCAGTGACAGCACAAGAGTTCATCCAGAGCTGTCCTGTGATGAAAGATTTACTCCCCCCGCACAAGTTGTCATTGTTCAACACCCGACTCAACCGCTCACAAAACAAACAGCTTCTGTTTGAAGTTTGAAACAACTGGTGTGAGCCCAGTGGGGCTGTTTTATGATCATGAAACCTGATGCTCTAATGAAAAAAAAAAAAATAAAGACTGCAGCTTAATAGCTGTTTTGTTAACACACAACATTCCACAGGCAGCCCACTCCTGTGTGTCCAAGGCTATTTTCTTCATGGGAGTCTTCCAAACCCTGACTTCATCAGCTGCTGCTACTCTAGACCTGGTTCAAGTGTGCATCCTGGTTTTAACTCCGTTCTCTCCCCTTCCAATACATAGATATCTTTTGCACTATTCTCAAATCCTGTCTCTTCAAATGGAAAGAGCTTACTCTTCTGTTCATAAACAACTCAAACTCCCACTAGAGTCAGCTCCGCATGAGCACAGGAAAAAGTAGTCACAATAACATCTCATCCTGATTTTAGGTCACTATAAAGCTGAATTAAACAAACGTAAATCATATGGCAAAGAACTTTTCATTTCTGTGCCGCTGATTAAATTCAGACCAGCTGAGCCCCTGCCATCCAACTGCCAATGTCTGACCTAAAACGAGTTTCATCATCTCAACCCACTGCCCAATGAAGAGATGTCCTCATTACAAAGAAAACAGCTGGACAAGAGCCAACCATCTAGAACCTCCTCTCAGTGAACTATAAACAATCCTATTAAATCAGCAGAACTACCTATGTCATACAGCGTACTAAAAAGTGGACACAGGCAAAAAACTTTCACTATTACAACATGGAAATTAGGCAAATAGGAAAGAAAAAACCCCACCATAAACCAAAGTAAGGAATACACTGCTGGCTTTGAAAACACATCTAATGATTCAGAACAATGAGCATGGAAAGTGACTAACAGTAAACACCATCAATATTTCAGTAAGCTGCACAAATTTTGAATTTATTTTAATGTTATCAGCATTAAATGCAGTTTCACACTATCAGCAAAACCATGTTATCAATAAACTAGAGACGAATGCACAAAGTGGTTGAAACTAAGGAAAAAACCCAGGGTTTTTTACCTCTTAACAAGTGTTTTCTCACCTTTTCTTTACTAGTGTTCTGCCCGTGTGAAAGTGGAGACTAAAGAGCGGTGTATTTGGTTGTCTGAGGAATCCTTTCAAGTCTTACATTCAAACTGAAGTCACCGGTGATCATGCTGCACATCAACAAATTTCCATTGCGGCCACAGACAGCTCACTGCAGGCCGATGAGGGAAGAGGTCTTATCTATTTTGCTTATTAAATGTGCTTATTTAAAAATTAAAGCAAACTGGGCTTGACAAACTGTTGGCATCAAGAAGTGGGTCTAATTTGCAGCCAGCTGGTATCATATTCATCTAGGTTTTCTTCTTTGCCCTTTCTTTTGGGAATCCTTTTGGGTTAGGTAGGTATCATCTATCTTTTTCCATTCAAATAAATCACAGATGTTTCTGCTCTCTCGTCATGAACATCTGTTTAGCTTTCCTTCAGCTGTCACTTTCACCAGATCCACCAAAAGCCTCCTTTATGGATGACCAGAAATTCACCTTATCAGCCATGCGACAGCATCTCAATGCCAAACTTTACGCTCTCACATTTAATTCAGTCACTTCAACGATTTTCTCTGTCTAAAAGACTCCTACGCTGAACGCAGAGATGGGAACTTCCTCATCTTCCTCCAGCACTCAGAGCCACATGGCGAACTGTGATTTGTATTTGCAAGCTTTTTACCTCTACGTGCGATACCTTCACAAACGTCTGCAAGAAACTGTTCTGCTCCCCGTGTACTTATGGATTCATCACCCTCTGGGATGGTCGGTCTGATTTAAAGTTGCAATCTAATGCAGGTTTTGTAACCCAGGGTGTCTCCGGCAGCCCCTGTAACCAGCCCGCACGGGCAATCCACAGGCCTCTGGGCCTCCCACCGCGCACACCCTGCCATCCCCAGGCCGCCGTTGTCTCGGCCTTCCTCACGCCGTGGCAGGTACGACCGGCCGAAGGGCCCCATCCCGCTCCCTCTCCACCTCTTTCCGAAGCGATGCCGTTCCCGGGCCAAGGACCCGGCACCACACCGCACACGTTACGCGGACAAAGGGCTGCCCAGCACGGCCGGGGCCATTCGCCCACCTCCGCCGCCCGCCTCCAGGACCGGGCCCGGGCGCGGCCTCGACGCTGCAG